>CAKAJI010000925.1:0-51167 GCA_916610255.1 Lasioglossum lativentre | reverse complement strand
CAGTGTATCATTGAAAATACCTTATAATATATCGTAATTTGTAGTGTATCAATGAAAATACCTTATGATATAACGTATTATGCAGTGTATCATTGAAAATACCTTATAATATATGGTAATTTGTAGTGTATCAATGAAAATACCTTATAATATAACGTAATATACAGTGTATCATTGAAAATACCTTATAATATAACGCAGTATGCAGTGTAACATTGAAAATACCTTATAATATAACGTAATATACAGTGTATCATTGAAAATACCTTATAATATATCGTAATTTGTAGTGTATCAATGAAAATACCTTATGATATAACGTAATATGCAGTGTATCATTGAAAATACCATATAATATATCGTAATATGCAGTATATCATAGAAAATACCTTATAATATAACGTAATATGCAGTGTGTCATTGAAAATACCTTATAATATAACGTAATATGCAGTGTATCATTGAAAATACCTTATAATATAACGTAATATGCAGTGTATCATTTAAAACACCTTATAATATAACGTAATATGCAGTGTATCATTGAAAATACCTTATGATATAACGTATTATGCAGTGTATCATTGAAAATACCTTATAATATATGGTAATTTGTAGTGTATCAATGAAAATACCTTATAATATAACGTAATATACAGTGTATCATTGAAAATACCTTATAATATAACGTAGTATGCAGTGTAACATTGAAAACACCTTATAATATCACGTAATATGCAGTGTACATTGAAAATACCTTATAATATATGGTAATTTGTAGTGTATCAATGAAAATACCTTATAATATAACGTAATATACAGTGTATCATTGAAAATACCTTATAATATATCGTAATTTGTAGTGTATCAATGAAAATACCTTATGATATAACGTAATATGCAGTGTATCATTGAAAATACCATATAATATATCGTAATATGCAGTATATCATAGAAAATACCTTATAATATAACGTAATATGCAGTGTGTCATTGAAAATACCTTATAATATAACGTAATATGCAGTGTATCATTGAAAATACCTTATAATATAACGTAATATGCAGTGTATCATTGAAAATACCTTATGATATATAGTAGTTTACAATTGAAAATACCTTATAATATAATGTAATATGCAGTGTATCATTGAAAATACCTTATGATATAACGTATTATGCAGTGTATCATTGAAAATACCTTATAATATATCGTAATTTGTAGTGTATCAATGAAAATACCTTATGATATAACGTAATATGCAGTGTATCATTGAAAATACCATATAATATATCGTAATATGCAGTATATCATAGAAAATACCTTATAATATAACGTAATATGCAGTGTGTCATTGAAAATACCTTATAATATAACGTAATATGCAGTGTATCATTGAAAATACCTTATAATATAACGTAATATGCAGTGTATCATTGAAAACACCTTATAATATAACGTAATATGCAGTGTATCATTGAAAATACCTTATGATATAACGTATTATGCAGTGTATCATTGAAAATACCATATAATATATCGTAATATGCAGTATATCATAGAAAATACCTTATAATATAACGTAATATGCAGTGTGTCATTGAAAATACCTTATAATATAACGTAATATGCAGTGTATCATTGAAAATACCTTATAATATAACGTAATATGCAGTGTATCATTTAAAACACCTTATAATATAACGTAATATGCAGTGTATCATTGAAAATACCTTATGATATAACGTATTATGCAGTGTATCATTGAAAATACCTTATAATATATGGTAATTTGTAGTGTATCAATGAAAATACCTTATAATATAACGTAATATACAGTGTATCATTGAAAATACCTTATAATATAACGTAGTATGCAGTGTAACATTGAAAACACCTTATAATATCACGTAATATGCAGTGTATCATTGAAAATACCTTATAATATATGGTAATTTGTAGTGTATCAATGAAAATACCTTATAATATAACGTAATATACAGTGTATCATTGAAAATACCTTATAATATATCGTAATGTGTAGTGTATCAATGAAAATACCTTATGATATAACGTAATATGCAGTGTATCATTGAAAATACCATATAATATATCGTAATATGCAGTATATCATAGAAAATACCTTATAATATAACGTAATATGCAGTGTGTCATTGAAAATACCTTATAATATAACGTAATATGCAGTGTATCATTGAAAATACCTTATAATATAACGTAATATGCAGTGTATCATTGAAAATACCTTATGATATATAGTAGTTTACAATTGAAAATACCTTATAATATAATGTAATATGCAGTGTATCATTGAAAATACCTTATGATATAACGTATTATGCAGTGTAACATTGAAAATACCTTATAATATATCGTAATTTGTAGTGTATCAATGAAAATACCTTATGATATAACGTAATATGCAGTGTATCATTGAAAATACCATATAATATATCGTAATATGCAGTATATCATAGAAAATACCTTATAATATAACGTAATATGCAGTGTGTCATTGAAAATACCTTATAATATAACGTAATATGCAGTGTATCATTGAAAATACCTTATAATATAACGTAATATGCAGTGTATCATTGAAAACACCTTATAATATAACGTAATATGCAGTGTATCATTGAAAATACCTTATGATATAACGTATTATGCAGTGTATCATTGAAAATACCTTATAATATATGGTAATTTGTAGTGTATCAATGAAAATATCTTATAATATAACGTAATATACAGTGTATCATTGAAAATACCTTATAATATAACGTAGTATGCAGTGTAACATTGAAAACACCTTATAATATCACGTAATATGCAGTGTATCATTGAAAATACCTTATAATATATGGTAATTTGTAGTGTATCAATGAAAATACCTTATAATATAACGTAATATACAGTGTATCATTGAAAATACCTTATAATATATCGTAATTTGTAGTGTATCAATGAAAATACCATATAATATAACGTAATATGCAGTGTATCATTGAAAATACCTTATGATATAACGTATTATGCAGTGTAACATTGAAAACACCTTATAATATCACGTAATATGCAGAGTATCATTGAAAATACCTTATAATATATAGTAGTTTATCATTGAAAATACCTTGTAATATAACGTAATATGCAGTGTATCATTGAAAATACCTTATAATATATCATAATATGCAGTGTATCATTGAAAATACCTTATGATATATAGTAGTTTACAATTGAAAATACCTTATAATATAACGTAATATGCAGTGTATCATTGAAAACACCTTATAATATAACGTAATATGCAGTGTATCATTGAAAATACCTTATGATATAACGTATTATGCAGTGTATCATTGAAAATACCTTATAATATATGGTAATTTGTAGTGTATCAATGAAAATACCTTATAATATAACGTAATATACAGTGTATCATTGAAAATACCTTATAATATAACGTAGTATGCAGTGTAACATTGAAAACACCTTATAATATCACGTAATATGCAGTGTATCATTGAAAATACCTTATAATATATGGTAATTTGTAGTGTATCAATGAAAATACCTTATAATATAACGTAATATACAGTGTATCATTGAAAATACCTTATAATATATCGTAATTTGTAGTGTATCAATGAAAATACCTTATGATATAACGTAATATGCAGTGTATCATTGAAAATACCATATAATATATCGTAATATGCAGTATATCATAGAAAATACCTTCTAATATAACGTAATATGCAGTGTATCATTGAAAATACCTTATAATATAACGTAATATGCAGTGTATCATTGAAAATACCTTATAATATAACGTAATATGCAGTGTATCATTGAAAATACCTTATGATATATAGTAGTTTACAATTGAAAATACCTTATAATATAATGTAATATGCAGTGTATCATTGAAAATACCTTATGATATAACGTATTATGCAGTGTATCATTGAAAATACCTTATAATATATGGTAATTTGTAGTGTATCAATGAAAATACCTTATAATATAACGTAATATGCAGTGTATCATTGAAAATACCTTATAATATAACGTAATATGCAGTGTATCATTGAAAACACCTTATAATATAACGTAATATGCAGTGTACCATTGAAAATAGCTTATGATATAACGTATTATGCAGTGTATCATTGAAAATACCTTATAATATATGGTAATTTGTAGTGTATCAATGAAAATACCTTATAATATAACGTAATATACAGTGTATCATTGGAAATACCTTATAATATAACGTAGTATGCAGTGTAACATTGAAAACACCTTATAATATCACGTAATATGCAGTGTATCATTGAAAATACCTTATAATATATGGTAATTTGTAGTGTATCAATGAAAATACCTTATAATATAACGTAATATACAGTGTATCATTGAAAATACCTTATAATATAACGTAGTATGCAGTGTATCATTGAAAATACCTTATAATATATCATAATATGCAGTGTATCATTGAAAATACCATATAATATATCGTAATATGCAGTGTATCATTGAAAATACCTTATAATATATAGTAGTTTATCATTGAAAATACCTTATAATATATAGTAGTTTATCATTGAAAATACCTTATAATATATAGTAGTTTATCATTGAAAATACCTTATAATATATCGTAATTTGTAGTGTATCAATGAAAATACCATATAATATATCGTAATATGCAGTATATCATTGAAAATACCTTATAATATAACATAATATGCAGTGTGTCATTGAAAATACCTTATAATATAACGTAATATGCAGTGTATCATTGAAAATACCTTGTAATATATAGTAGTTTACCATTGAAAATACCTTATAATATAACGTAATATGCAGAGTATCATTGAAAATACCTTATAATATATCGTAATTTGAAGTGTATCATTGAAAATACCTTATACTATAACGTAATATGCAGTGTATCATTGAAAATACCTTATAATATAACGTAATATGCAGTGTATCATTGAAAATAACTTATAATATAACGTAATATGCAGTGTGTCATTGAAAATACCTTATAATATAACGTAATATGCAGTGTATCATTGAAAATACCTTATAATATAACGTAATATGCAGTGTATCATTGAAAACACCTTATGATATATAGTAGTTTACAATTGAAAAGACCTTATAATATAACGTAATATGCAGTGTATCATTTAAAACACCTTATAATATAACGTAATATGCAGTGTATCATTGAAAATACCTTATGATATAACGTATTATGCAGTGTATCATTGAAAATACCTTATAATATATGGTAATTTGTAGTGTATCAATGAAAATACCTTATAATATAACGTAATAAACAGTGTATCATTGAAAATACCTTATAATATAACGTAGTATGCAGTGTAACATTGAAAACACCTTATAATATCACGTAATATGCAGTGTCTCATTGAAAATACCTTATAATATATGGTAATTTGTAGTGTATCAATGAAAATACCTTATAATATAACGTAATATACAGTGTATCATTGAAAATACCTTATAATATATCGTAATTTGTAGTGTATCAATGAAAATACCTTATGATATAACGTAATATGCAGTGTATCATTGAAAATACCATATAATATATCGTAATATGCAGTATATCATAGAAAATACCTTATAATATAACGTAATATGCAGTGTGTCATTGAAAATACCTTATAATATAACGTAATATGCAGTGTATCATTGAAAATACCTTATAATATAACGTAATATGCAGTGTATCATTGAAAATACCTTATGATATATAGTAGTTTACAATTGAAAATACCTTATAATATAATGTAATATGCAGTGTATCATTGAAAATACCTTATGATATAACGTATTATGCAGTGTAACATTGAAAATACCTTATAATATATCGTAATTTGTAGTGTATCAATGAAAATACCTTATGATATAACGTAATATGCAGTGTATCATTGAAAATACCATATAATATATCGTAATATGCAGTATATCATAGAAAATACCTTATAATATAACGTAATATGCAGTGTGTCATTGAAAATACCTTATAATATAACGTAATATGCAGTGTATCATTGAAAATACCTTATAATATAACGTAATATGCAGTGTATCATTGAAAACACCTTATAATATAACGTAATATGCAGTGTATCATTGAAAATACCTTATGATATAACGTATTATGCAGTGTATCATTGAAAATACCTTATAATATATGGTAATTTGTAGTGTATCAATGAAAATACCTTATAATATAACGTAATATACAGTGTATCATTGAAAATACCTTATAATATATCGTAATTTGTAGTGTATCAATGAAAATACCTTATGATATAACGTAATATGCAGTGTATCATTGAAAATACCATATAATATATCGTAATATGCAGTATATCATAGAAAATACCTTCTAATATAACGTAATATGCAGTGTGTCATTGAAAATACCTTATAATATAACGTAATATGCAGTGTATCATTGAAAATACCTTATAATATAACGTAATATGCAGTGTATCATTGAAAATACCTTATGATATATAGTAGTTTACAATTGAAAATACCTTATAATATAATGTAATATGCAGTGTATCATTGAAAATACCTTATGATATAACGTATTATGCAGTGTATCATTGAAAATACCTTATAATATATGGTAATTTGTAGTGTATCAATGAAAATACCTTATAATATAACGTAATATGCAGTGTATCATTGAAAATACCTTATAATATAACGTAATATGCAGTGTATCATTGAAAATACCTTATGATATATAGTAGTTTACAATTGAAAATACCTTATAATATAACGTAATATGCAGTGTATCATTGAAAACACCTTATAATATAACGTAATATGCAGTGTACCATTGAAAATACCTTATGATATAACGTATTATGCAGTGTATCATTGAAAATACCTTATAATATATGGTAATTTGTAGTGTATCAATGAAAATACCTTATAATATAACGTAATATACAGTGTATCATTGGAAATACCTTATAATATAACGTAGTATGCAGTGTAACATTGAAAACACCTTATAATATCACGTAATATGCAGTGTATCATTGAAAATACCTTATAATATATGGTAATTTGTAGTGTATCAATGAAAATACCTTAAAATATATGGTAATTTGTAGTGTATCAATGAAAATACCTTATAATATAACGTAATATACAGTGTATCATTGAAAATACCTTATAATATAACGTAGTATGCAGTGTGTCATTGAAAATACCTTATAATATATCATAATATGCAGTGTATCATTGAAAATACCATATAATATATCGTAATATGCAGTGTATCATTGAAAATACCTTATAATATATAGTAGTTTATCATTGAAAATACCTTATAATATATAGTAGTTTATCATTGAAAATACCTTATAATATATAGTAGTTTATCATTGAAAATACCTTATAATATATCGTAATTTGTAGTGTATCAATGAAAATACCATATAATATATCGTAATATGCAGTATATCATTGAAAATACCTTATAATATAACGTAATATGCAGTGTGTCATTGAAAATACCTTATAATATAACGTAATATGCAGTGTATCATTGAAAATACCTTGTAATATATAGTAGTTTACCATTGAAAATACCTTATAATATAACGTAATATGCAGAGTATCATTGAAAATACCTTATAATATATCGTAATTTGAAGTGTATCATTTAAAATACCTTATACTATAACGTAATATGCAGTGTATCATTGAAAATACCTTATAATATAACGTAATATGCAGTGTATCATTGAAAATACCTTATAATATAACGTAATATGCAGTGTGTCATTGAAAATACCTTATAATATAACGTAATATGCAGAGTATCATTGAAAATACCTTATAATATATCGTAATTTGAAGTGTATCATTGAAAATACCTTATACTATAACGTAATATGCAGTGTATCATTGAAAATACCTTATAATATAACGTAATATGCAGTGTATCATTGAAAATACCTTATAATATAACGTAATATGCAGTGTATCATTGAAAATACCTTACGATATATAGTAGTTTATCATTGAAAATACCTTATAATATATAGTAGTTTATCAATGAAAATACCTTATAATATAACGTAATATACAGTGTATCATTGAAAATACCTTATAATATAACGTAGTATGCAGTGTAACATTGAAAACACCTTATAATATCACGTAATATACAGTGTATCATTGAAAATACCTTATAATATAACGTAGTATGCAGTGTGTCATTGAAAATACCTTATAATATATCATAATATGCAGTGTATCATTGAAAATACCATATAATATATCGTAATATGCAGTATATCATTGAAAATACCTTATAATATAACGTAATATGCAGTGTGTCATTGAAAATACCTTATAATATAACGTAATATGCAGTGTATCATTGAAAATACCTTGTAATATATAGTAGTTTACCATTGAAAATACCTTATAATATAACGTAATATGCAGAGTATCATTGAAAATACCTTATAATATATCGTAATTTGAAGTGTATCATTGAAAATACCTTATACTATAACGTAATATGCAGTGTATCATTGAAAATACCTTATAATATAACGTAATATGCAGTGTATCATTGAAAATACCTTATAATATAACGTAATATGCAGTGTGTCATTGAAAATACCTTATAATATAACGTAATATGCAGAGTATCATTGAAAATACCTTATAATATATCGTAATATGCAGTGTATCATTGAAAATACCTTACGATATATAGTAGTTTATCATTGAAAATACCTTATAATATATAGTAGTTTATCAATGAAAATACCTTATAATATAACGTAATATACAGTGTATCATTGAAAATACCTTATAATATAACGTAGTATGCAGTGTAACATTGAAAACACCTTATAATATCACGTAATATGCAGTGTATCATTGAAAATACCTTATAATATATGGTAATTTGTAGTGTATCAATGAAAATACCTTATAATATAACGTAATATACAGTGTATCATTCAAAATACCTTATAATATAACGTAGTATGCAGTGTATCATTGAAAATACCTTATAATATATCATAATATGCAGTATATCATTGAAAATACCTTATAATATAACGTAATATGCAGTGTGTCATTGAAAATACCTTATAATATAACGTAATATGCAGTGTATCATTGAAAATACCTTGTAATATATAGTAGTTTACCATTGAAAATACCTTATAATATAACGTAATATGCAGAGTATCAATGAAAATACCATATAATATATCGTAATATGCAGTATATCATTGAAAATACCTTATAATATAACGTAATATGCAGTGTGTCATTGAAAATACCTTATAATATAACGTAATATGCAGTGTATCATTGAAAATACCTTGTAATATATAGTAGTTTACCATTGAAAATACCTTATAATATAACGTAATATGCAGAGTATCATTGAAAATACCTTATAATATATCGTAATTTGAAGTGTATCATTGAAAATACCTTATACTATAACGTAATATGCAGTGTATCATTGAAAATACCTTATAATATAACGTAATATGCAGTGTATCATTGAAAATACCTTATAATATAACGTAATATGCAGTGTGTCATTGAAAATACCTTATAATATAACGTAATATGCAGAGTATCATTGAAAATACCTTATAATATATCGTAATTTGAAGTGTATCATTGAAAATACCTTATACTATAACGTAATATGCAGTGTATCATTAAAAATATCTTATAATATAACGTAATATGCAGTGTATCATTGAAAATACCTTATAATATAACGTAATATGCAGTGTATCATTGAAAATACCTTGTAATATATAGTAGTTTATCATTGAAAATACCTTATAATATATAGTAGTTTATCAATGAAAATACCTTATAATATAACGTAATATACAGTGTATCATTGAAAATACCTTATAATATAACGTAGTATGCAGTGTAACATTGAAAACACCTTATAATATCACGTAATATGCAGTGTATCATTGAAAATACCTTATAATATATGGTAATTTGTAGTGTATCAATGAAAATACCTTATAATATAACGTAATATACAGTGTATCATTGAAAATACCTTATAATATAACGTAATATGCAGTGTATCATTGAAAATACCTTATAATATATCATAATATGCAGTATATCATTGAAAATACCTTATAATATAACGTAATATGCAGTGTGTCATTGAAAATACCTTATAATATAACGTAATATGCAGTGTATCATTGAAAATACCTTGTAATATATAGTAGTTTACCATTGAAAATACCTTATAATATAACGTAATATGCAGAGTATCATTGAAAATACCTTATAATATATCGTAATTTGAAGTGTATCATTGAAAATACCTTATACTATAACGTAATATGCAGTGTATCATTGAAAATACCTTATAATATAACGTAATATGCAGTGTATCATTGAAAATACCTTATAATATAACGTAATATGCAGTGTATCATTGAAAATACCTTACGATATATAGTAGTTTATCATTGAAAATACCTTATAATATATAGTAGTTTATCATTGAAAATACCTTATAATATATCGTAATTTGTAGTGTATCAATGAAAATACCTTATGATATAACGTAATATGCAGTGTATCATTGAAAATACCATATAATATATCGTAATATGCAGTATATCATAGAAAATACCTTATAATATAACGTAATATGCAGTGTGTCATTGAAAATACCTTATAATATAACGTAATATGCAGTGTATCATTGAAAATACCTTATAATATAACGTAATATGCAGTGTATCATTGAAAATACCTTATGATATATAGTAGTTTACAATTGAAAATACCTTATAATATAATGTAATATGCAGTGTATCATTGAAAATACCTTATGATATAACGTATTATGCAGTGTAACATTGAAAATACCTTATAATATATCGTAATTTGTAGTGTATCAATGAAAATACCTTATGATATAACGTAATATGCAGTGTATCATTGAAAATACCATATAATATATCGTAATATGCAGTATATCATAGAAAATACCTTATAATATAACGTAATATGCAGTGTGTCATTGAAAATACCTTATAATATAACGTAATATGCAGTGTATCATTGAAAATACCTTATAATATAACGTAATATGCAGTGTATCATTGAAAATACCTTATGATATATAGTAGTTTACAATTGAAAATACCTTATAATATAATGTAATATGCAGTGTATCATTGAAAATACCTTATGATATAACGTATTATGCAGTGTAACATTGAAAATACCTTATAATATATCGTAATTTGTAGTGTATCAATGAAAATACCTTATGATATAACGTAATATGCAGTGTATCATTGAAAATACCATATAATATATCGTAATATGCAGTATATCATAGAAAATACCTTATAATATAACGTAATATGCAGTGTGTCATTGAAAATACCTTATAATATAACGTAATATGCAGTGTATCATTGAAAATACCTTATAATATAACGTAATATGCAGTGTATCATTGAAAACACCTTATAATATAACGTAATATGCAGTGTATCATTGAAAATACCTTATGATATAACGTATTATGCAGTGTATCATTGAAAATACCTTATAATATATGGTAATTTGTAGTGTATCAATGAAAATACCTTATAATATAACGTAATATACAGTGTATCATTGAAAATACCTTATAATATAACGTAGTATGCAGTGTAACATTGAAAACACCTTATAATATCACGTAATATGCAGTGTATCATTGAAAATACCTTATAATATATGGTAATTTGTAGTGTATCAATGAAAATACCTTATAATATAACGTAATATACAGTGTATCATTGAAAATACCTTATAATATATCGTAATTTGTAGTGTATCAATGAAAATACCTTATGATATAACGTAATATGCAGTGTATCATTGAAAATACCTTATGATATAACGTATTATGCAGTGTATCATTGAAAATACCTTATAATATATGGTAATTTGTAGTGTATCAATGAAAATACCTTATAATATAACGTAATATACAGTGTATCATTGAAAATACCTTATAATATAACGTAGTATGCAGTGTAACATTGAAAACACCTTATAATATCACGTAATATGCAGTGTATCATTGAAAATACCTTATAATATATGGTAATTTGTAGTGTATCAATGAAAATACCTTATAATATAACGTAATATACAGTGTATCATTGAAAATACCTTATAATATATCGTAATTTGTAGTGTATCAATGAAAATACCTTATGATATAACGTAATATGCAGTGTATCATTGAAAATACCTTATGATATAACGTATTATGCAGTGTAACATTGAAAACACCTTATAATATCACGTAATATGCAGAGTATCATTGAAAATACCTTATAATATATAGTAGTTTATCATTGAAAATACCTTGTAATATAACGTAATATGCAGTGTATCATTGAAAATACCTTATAATATATCATAATATGCAGTGTATCATTGAAAATACCTTATGATATATAGTAGTTTACAATTGAAAATACCTTATAATATAACGTAATATGCAGTGTATCATTGAAAATACCTTATGATATATAGTAGTTTACAATTGAAAATACCTTATAATATAACGTAATATGCAGAGTATCATTGAAAATACCTTATAATATATCGTAATATGCAGTGTATCATTGAAAATACCTTACGATATATAGTAGTTTATCATTGAAAATACCTTATAATATATAGTAGTTTATCAATGAAAATACCTTATAATATAACGTAATATACAGTGTATCATTGAAAATACCTTATAATATAACGTAGTATGCAGTGTAACATTGAAAACACCTTATAATATCACGTAATATGCAGTGTATCATTGAAAATACCTTATAATATATGGTAATTTGTAGTGTATCAATGAAAATACCTTATAATATAACGTAATATACAGTGTATCATTGAAAATACCTTATAATATAACGTAGTATGCAGTGTAACATTGAAAACACCTTATAATATCACGTAATATGCAGTGTATCATTGAAAATACCTTATAATATATGGTAATTTGTAGTGTATCAATGAAAATACCTTATAATATAACGTAATATACAGTGTATCATTCAAAATACCTTATAATATAACGTAGTATGCAGTGTATCATTGAAAATACCTTATAATATATCATAATATGCAGTATATCATTGAAAATACCTTATAATATAACGTAATATGCAGTGTGTCATTGAAAATACCTTATAATATAACGTAATATGCAGTGTATCATTGAAAATACCTTGTAATATATAGTAGTTTACCATTGAAAATACCTTATAATATAACGTAATATGCAGAGTATCAATGAAAATACCATATAATATATCGTAATATGCAGTATATCATTGAAAATACCTTATAATATAACGTAATATGCAGAGTATCATTCAAAATACCTTATAATATAACGTAATATGCAGTGTATCATTGAAAATACCTTGTAATATATAGTAGTTTACCATTGAAAATACCTTATAATATAACGTAATATGCAGAGTATCATTGAAAATACCTTATAATATATCGTAATTTGAAGTGTATCATTGAAAATACCTTATACTATAACGTAATATGCAGTGTATCATTGAAAATACCTTATAATATAACGTAATATGCAGTGTATCATTGAAAATACCTTATAATATAACGTAATATGCAGTGTGTCATTGAAAATACCTTATAATATAACGTAATATGCAGAGTATCATTGAAAATACCTTATAATATATCGTAATTTGAAGTGTATCATTGAAAATACCTTATACTATAACGTAATATGCAGTGTATCATTAAAAATATCTTATAATATAACGTAATATGCAGTGTATCATTGAAAATACCTTATAATATAACGTAATATGCAGTGTATCATTGAAAATACCTTACGATATATAGTAGTTTATCATTGAAAATACCTTATAATATATAGTAGTTTATCAATGAAAATACCTTATAATATAACGTAATATACAGTGTATCATTGAAAATACCTTATAATATAACGTAGTATGCAGTGTAACATTGAAAACACCTTATAATATCACGTAATATGCAGTGTATCATTGAAAATACCTTATAATATATGGTAATTTGTAGTGTATCAATGAAAATACCTTATAATATAACGTAATATACAGTGTATCATTGAAAATACCTTATAATATAACGTAGTATGCAGTGTATCATTGAAAATACCTTATAATATATCATAATATGCAGTATATCATTGAAAATACCTTATAATATAACGTAATATGCAGTGTGTCATTGAAAATACCTTATAATATAACGTAATATGCAGTGTATCATTGAAAATACCTTGTAATATATAGTAGTTTACCATTGAAAATACCTTATAATATAACGTAATATGCAGAGTATCATTGAAAATACCTTATAATATATCGTAATTTGAAGTGTATCATTGAAAATACCTTATACTATAACGTAATATGCAGTGTATCATTGAAAATACCTTATAATATAACGTAATATGCAGTGTATCATTGAAAATACCTTATAATATAACGTAATATGCAGTGTATCATTGAAAATACCTTACGATATATAGTAGTTTATCATTGAAAATACCTTATAATATATAGTAGTTTATCATTGAAAATACCTTATAATATATCGTAATTTGTAGTGTATCAATGAAAATACCTTATGATATAACGTAATATGCAGTGTATCATTGAAAATACCATATAATATATCGTAATATGCAGTATATCATAGAAAATACCTTATAATATAACGTAATATGCAGTGTGTCATTGAAAATACCTTATAATATAACGTAATATGCAGTGTATCATTGAAAATACCTTATAATATAACGTAATATGCAGTGTATCATTGAAAATACCTTATGATATATAGTAGTTTACAATTGAAAATACCTTATAATATAATGTAATATGCAGTGTATCATTGAAAATACCTTATGATATAACGTATTATGCAGTGTATCATTGAAAATACCTTATAATATATCGTAATTTGTAGTGTATCAATGAAAATACCTTATGATATAACGTAATATGCAGTGTATCATTGAAAATAC
The DNA here is from genome assembly GCA_916610255.1 of Lasioglossum lativentre. Taxonomy (NCBI): domain Eukaryota; kingdom Metazoa; phylum Arthropoda; class Insecta; order Hymenoptera; family Halictidae; genus Lasioglossum; species Lasioglossum lativentre. The sequence continues at coordinate 35,958 of CAKAJI010000925.1, read as the reverse complement.
CATATAATATATCGTAATATGCAGTATATCATAGAAAATACCTTATAATATAACGTAATATGCAGTGTGTCATTGAAAATACCTTATAATATAACGTAATATGCAGTGTATCATTGAAAATACCTTATAATATAACGTAATATGCAGTGTATCATTGAAAATACCTTATGATATATAGTAGTTTACAATTGAAAATACCTTATAATATAATGTAATATGCAGTGTATCATTGAAAATACCTTATAATATAACGTATTATGCAGTGTATCATTGAAAATACCTTATAATATAACGTAATTTGTAGTGTATCAATGAAAATACCTTATGATATAACGTAATATGCAGTGTATCATTGAAAATACCATATAATATATCGTAATATGCAGTATATCATAGAAAATACCTTATAATATAACGTAATATGCAGTGTGTCATTGAAAATACCTTATAATATAACGTAATATGCAGTGTATCATTGAAAATACCTTATAATATAACGTAATATGCAGTGTATCATTGAAAACACCGTATAATATAACGTAATATGCAGTGTATCATTGAAAATACCTTATGATATAACGTATTATGCAGTGTATCATTGAAAATACCTTATAATATATGGTAATTTGTAGTGTATCAATGAAAATACCTTATAATATAACGTAATATACAGTGTATCATTGAAAATACCTTATAATATAACGTAGTATGCAGTGTAACATTGAAAACACCTTATAATATCACGTAATATGCAGTGTATCATTGAAAATACCTTATAATATATGGTAATTTGTAGTGTATCAATGAAAATACCTTATAATATAACGTAATATACAGTGTATCATTGAAAATACCTTATAATATATCGTAATTTGTAGTGTATCAATGAAAATACCTTATGATATAACGTAATATGCAGTGTATCATTGAAAATACCTTATGATATAACGTATTATGCAGTGTATCATTGAAAATACCTTATAATATATGGTAATTTGTAGTGTATCAATGAAAATACCTTATAATATAACGTAATATACAGTGTATCATTGAAAATACCTTATAATATAACGTAGTATGCAGTGTAACATTGAAAACACCTTATAATATCACGTAATATGCAGTGTATCATTGAAAATACCTTATAATATATGGTAATTTGTAGTGTATCAATGAAAATACCTTATAATATAACGTAATATACAGTGTATCATTGAAAATACCTTATAATATATCGTAATTTGTAGTGTATCAATGAAAATACCTTATGATATAACGTAATATGCAGTGTATCATTGAAAATACCTTATGATATAACGTATTATGCAGTGTAACATTGAAAACACCTTATAATATCACGTAATATGCAGAGTATCATTGAAAATACCTTATAATATATAGTAGTTTATCATTGAAAATACCTTGTAATATAACGTAATATGCAGTGTATCATTGAAAATACCTTATAATATATCATAATATGCAGTGTATCATTGAAAATACCTTATGATATATAGTAGTTTACAATTGAAAATACCTTATAATATAACGTAATATGCAGTGTATCATTGAAAACACCTTATAATATAACGTAATATGCAGTGTATCATTGAAAATACCTTATGATATAACGTATTATGCAGTGTATCATTGAAAATACCTTATAATATATGGTAATTTGTAGTGTATCAATGAAAATACCTTATAATATAACGTAATATACAGTGTATCATTGAAAATACCTTATAATATAACGTAGTATGCAGTGTAACATTGAAAACACCTTATAATATCACGTAATATGCAGTGTATCATTGAAAATACCTTATAATATATGGTAATTTGTAGTGTATCAATGAAAATACCTTATAATATAACGTAATATACAGTGTATCATTGAAAATACCTTATAATATATCGTAATTTGTAGTGTATCAATGAAAATACCTTATGATATAACGTAATATGCAGTGTATCATTGAAAATACCATATAATATATCGTAATATGCAGTATATCATAGAAAATACCTTCTAATATAACGTAATATGCAGTGTGTCATTGAAAATACCTTATAATATAACGTAATATGCAGTGTATCATTGAAAATACCTTATAATATATGGTAATTTGTAGTGTATCAATGAAAATACCTTATAATATAACGTAGTATGCAGTGTAACATTGAAAACACCTTATAATATCACGTAATATGCAGTGTATCATTGAAAATACCTTATAATATATGGTAATTTGTAGTGTATCAATGAAAATACCTTATAATATAACGTAATATAGAGTGTATCATTGAAAATACCTTATAATATAACGTAATATGCAGTGTGTCATTGAAAATACCTTATAATATAACGTAATATGCAGTGTATCATTGAAAATACCTTGTAATATATAGTAGTTTACCATTGAAAATACCTTATAATATAACGTAATATGCAGAGTATCAATGAAAATACCATATAATATATCGTAATATGCAGTATATCATTGAAAATACTGTAACGAAATCTCTATTTCGCTAAATAAATAAATACACTTTCAATAACTGTGATACGTTATCTTTCGGAGGAAGGCAACTTATCTTTGCTATATCGCTTTTATCGCCTTTGACGTCTCGGACGTCCGCTTTCTCTCGTGTCTGTCTTCCGACTCTCTTTCGTTCCAGCGTCGTTTTCCTAACGACGCTGTAACCAACCTGAATCTTCCAACAATTCTATACAACGGGTATACCGATAGACACGTAACATTAGTATGCCGGTAGACCCGTAACACTTCCCCCCCTCCTCCGAAAAAAAAACGAACTTTATTCAAAAAAATAGCCTGTGATTTTGTAGGAGCAAAAATAATGAAACAAACACCGTGGACCTTCCAAAATCACCAACTAACCCGGCATTTGCCCGACGCCCCAGGGAAAACCACGGCTTAAAAACCTGGAGTGGTTAGCGGCCAAAACAAACAAAAATACAACAATGTCAAATAACAATTAGTAACTTCAAAATAACAATATTATAATTCTAATGTATGCGGTCTTGAATTTCTCCCTCTACGACTTGCTTTTTCTTTTCTTTTCTTGTACTCCTATAAATTAGTAGACCAGCGATTCCTAGCAAATCAGGAATAACGTTAGCATGTTTGAAAACTCAGACTTATTATTAATTTTTTTTTTTATTCACAATAAGTCCTACTACTACTACTTATCATTAAACTTTGCAAGTCTATTAACATGCACTACTTTAAATTTCTGCTTATTCTTCCTAATCCTATAGACAACATCACTCAATTTTGTGTTAATAACATACGGTCCATCCCAATGACATTGAAGTTTAGGACACTTCCCTTTTATTCTGAGAGGTTGATACAACCATACCAAATCCCCCTCCCGAAAAGATTTCTCCACTACTTTAGAATCGTACTGCTGTTTCATTTTAAACGAAGAAATTCCTTGTTGCTTTCTAACAAATTTGTGAATAGCATCCATTTTATCTCTCAAATCTAAATTGAAATCACAATACAAAACATTCTTAATTGGAAGACTTCCTCGCAACAAATCCAATGGCAAACAAATTTCTCGGCCGTATAACATCATTGATGGACTTAATTTTAAACTTTCATGCTGAGCAGACCTATACGCAAGGAGAAAAAGAGGGACTAACTCGTCCCAATCCCTTTGATGCTTAGACACAAATATTGAAAGATATTGAAGAATTGTCCTATTTAACCTTTCTACAAGACCATCCGATTGTGGATGTAGAGGAGTTGTTCTAGTTTTCTTAGTGCCTAACAAAATCATTAGTTCTTTAAAAATATTTGATTCAAAAGTTCGCCCTTGATCAGAATGAATTTCTTGAGGGACTCCATGACGACTTACAATATCCCTAATTAACGCATTGGCTACAGTTTTAGCCTGAAAATTTGGTAAAGGTATTACCTCTGGCCATCTAGTGAAGTAATCTGCCACAACTAACATAAAACGATTTCCTAAAAATGATTTTGGTAAAGGACCTAAGATGTCTAAAGCTATTCTCTCGAAAGGAGAACCTACATTGTAAATTTGTAACAATCCCTTGCCACGATTAGCCGTGCCTTTCCTGGAGATACAAACCTCACAACGATTACACCATTTTTCTACATCTTTAATACAATTAACCCAATAAAAACGTTCCCTGATCCGAGAAACTGTTTTATTGATGCCGAAATGTCCCCCAGCACTCGAATCATGAGCCTCACGAAGAACTGCATCTTTCTTTTCTCTCGGTACCACTAATTGCCAAACCTTCTTTTTTCCATCCGCAGATTCCCACTTTTTGAATAAAAGACCATCCTGAATCTCTAAAGACTCCCACAATGAGAAATAAAATTTAACCTCCGGTGACGAAGCTGTCAAAACTTCTTTAAGCGGCTTATTTCCCAACAGTTTACTTTTAAAAACCAATTCTAAGTGTGGATCATTCCTCTGAGAACTCCCCCAATCCTGTGTTTCAAACAAAGAACACCGAGTACGAAGGATTGGAATTTCTTCAACCTCCTGACAATGTTTGTCTCTACTTTCCGTATTTAAACAACGCCTACAATCATCTGTCCAACAAGGTCTTCTAGATAACGCATCAGCATTGGAATGTAATTTACCACTCCGATGGCAAATCGTGAAATCGTATTGTTGAAGTCTTTCTATCCATCTAGCTATCTGACCCTCCGGGTTTTTAAACGAAAGTAACCACGATAACGCCGCATGATCTGTACGTACTGTAAATTTCCTTCCATACAAGTAATGATGAAAGTGCTCTATAGCTTTAATTATCGCCAACAACTCTCTTCGGGTAATGCAATAGTTTTTTTCTGATTTGTTTAGAGATTTATTAAAATAAGCAATCACTCTCTCTTCACCATCCTGAACCTGCAGTAAAACCGCCCCTATACCGACATTTGAAGCATCCGTATCTAACAGGAATGGATCACTGTGCGAAGGATAAACTAAAATCGGTGTTGAAGTTAAACAAATTTTTAACTCCTCAAAAGCTTTCTCCGCTTCCTCTGACCAAACAAAACTTTTATTTTCCGTCAAGTCAAAAAGCGGCCTTGCAATAGTGGCATAATTCTTTACAAACCGCGAAAAATAAGTACACAACCCTAAAAAGCTTTTCATTTCTGACTTATTCCTCGGTTTAGGCCACTCCCTGATCGTGGAAATTTTCTCCGGATTCGTTTTAACACCCTGCCTAGAAACAATGTGCCCCAAGTATTTCACTTCTGCTTGAAAAAAAGAACACTTTTGAGGGGCCACAAGAAGACCCGCTACGCGTAGTTTATCAAATACCAAATGCAAATTTTGCAGTTCCTCTTCGAACGTCTTCCCAAAAATGATAATATCGTCTAGATAAACGAGACACTTTCGCCAAGTCAGATCTCCCAAAACATTTTCCATTAACCTCTCAAACGTAGCTGGGGCATTACACAACCCAAACGGCATCACCCTAAACTGCCACAACCCTTCGCCTACTGAAAACGCAGTCTTTTCGCGATCCCTCTCATCCATCTCGATCTGCCAGTAACCACTCTGCAAGTCCAAAACCGTAAACCACGAAGATCCCGCAATCGCATCCAGAGTATCGTCAATCCGAGGTAAAGGATATGAATCTTTCTTCGTTATGTTGTTTAGCCGGCGATAATCTATACAAAACCTTGTTGAACCATCTTTCTTTTTAACTAAAACCACCGGGGACATCCAAGAGCTAACCGATTTTTCAATTACCCCCTGACTTTCCATGTCCGCAATTAACTGCCGTACTTCATCCTTTCGCTGAACGGGAACCCTACGGGGAGCTTGTTTAATAGGTGCGTGATCTCCTGTATCTATTCGATGCTTCACTACCTTGCACTTTCCCAACTGCTTTTTATCTTTTGCGAAGACGTCTTGAAATGAAATTAGAAAATTCCTAAAGTCTTCCTTCTCATTCTGGCCCAAGAGTACGGAATTATCTTCCAAAATCGGAAACAAAAAACTCTGGCAAAATCTGATCTACAGAATCTCCTGCAATGCTTACGCCACTTTCCGAAGACCCAGCATCGATAGAACAACCATTAAACCGAATTTTGTCTACTCCGGCAATATGCAAACAGTTATTTTCCAAATCGATCGAACACCTATATCTCGACAGAAAATCCAGCCCTAAAATGCAATCTTCCTCGATATCGACAACGAGAAACCTATGCCGCACGCGTAGCTTCCCGAGCTCAACAAAAGCGCTGCGCTCCCCGAAAATCTGAACCCTCTCTCCTGTAACGGATCTAAGATGTATTTCGCTTGACATTGAACAACAACCCTCAACTGACGTCCCCTTTAGGAGTGAAACTCGTGAACCGGTATCGGCAATCAACTTTCGAGAATGACCATCCAAAAGACCCGTGACGCTAACACCAGACTCCACCGCGACGTTATTAACCGAAGAAATTCGATAGAGGGTATTTTCTTGTATTGGATCATTTGCAACCCTCTTTACAACGATCCCTTCTGGTTTCCCGAAGCGTTAGTCTTATTCAAAGAACAATTTGAAGAAATATGACCAATTTTTCCACATTTCCAGCAAGTCAAAGGTCTGCTAAAGTCACGTGGTTGTCCCCCGTATGGACGAAAACGGCGCGTGTCCATCCTCGCACTCTCCTGCATAGGCTGTTGGGGAAACCTCAAAGAGTCCTGAAAATTTAGAGCTTCCACCCTCACCGCGATCGCAAGTGTCTCGTCTAGTGTGGAACAATTCATCGAAGCAAGGGTGACATCTCTCTTGAGATTGTGGTCCCCGATCGCCTCGAGGAACCTCTGATGCGCTTGCTTATCGCGAAATTCCGGTGTCGCGTCAGGGAAAGCCGAGTGGGAAAGAAAACAAATTTGGTTAGCCAAAGCCCGAAGAGACTCTCCCTTACGTTGTCTATAATTAAAGAACCTAAACCGGTCTAGCTGAGCCAAGTGCTCATTGCCGTATTGAATATTTAATCGAGAAACAAGCGCGTCAAAGTCGGTACGTTTCGATTCCTCGAGACACGACAGGGCCGTAAGGGCCTCACCTTCAAGAGAGTCTACGAGGGCCAGAGTCTTAGTGGTGTCGTCCCAGTTATTAATCTTTGCCAGGGTAAGAAACTGTGTCAAGTACAGTCTCCATGAACCTGAACCGTTAAATTTTGCGGGCTTAACGCGATAAAAGGATGAACTAGCATTGCACGGACGTGAACATTGATTGAACGCGCGTGAACCTTCGTCACCGGCGGCCTCACGGTTCCCACCCCCTACAAATCTCTCCAAAAGAGAAGTAAGTTGGCAAAGACTGGCCTGATTATTCGCTAACTGTGTCTGCATGGACGCGAACTCCTCCGATCGAGAATCCGCCTGATTTTCCAGCAGTCGAGCTTCCAAAGCCGCGAGACGTTCCTCCAAACGAACAGACCGAGTCTGCATCTCGTTCCGCTAATCGCTTGCTCAGTCGCAGAATATCCCACTTCTGACACCAATGTAACGAAATCTCTATTTCGCTAAATAAATAAATACACTTTCAATAACTGTGATACGTTATCTTTCGGAGGAAGGCAACTTATCTTTGCTATATCGCTTTTATCGCCTTTGACGTCTCGGACGTCCGCTTTCTCTCGTGTCTGTCTTCCGACTCTCTTTCGTTCCAGCGTCGTTTTCCTAACGACGCTGTAACCAACCTGAATCTTCCAACAATTCTATACAACGGGTATACCGATAGACACGTAACATTAGTATGCCGGTAGACCCGTAACAATACCTTATAATATAACGTAATATGCAGTGTGTCATTGAAAATACCTTATAATATAACGTAATATGCAGTGTATCATTGAAAATACCTTGTAATATATAGTAGTTTACCATTGAAAATACCTTATAATATAACGTAATATGCAGAGTATCATTGAAAATACCTTATAATATATCGTAATTTGAAGTGTATCATTGAAAATACCTTATACTATAACGTAATATGCAGTGTATCATTGAAAATACCTTATAATATAACGTAATATGCAGTGTATCATTGAAAATACCTTATAATATAACGTAATATGCAGTGTGTCATTGAAAATACCTTATAATATAACGTAATATGCAGAGTATCATTGAAAATACCTTATAATATATCGTAATTTGAAGTGTATCATTGAAAATACCTTATACTATAACGTAATATGCAGTGTATCATTAAAAATATCTTATAATATAACGTAATATGCAGTGTATCATTGAAAATACCTTATAATATAACGTAATATGCAGTGTATCATTGAAAATACCTTATAATACGTAGTAGTTTATCATTGAAAATACCTTATAATATATAGTAGTTTATCAATGAAAATACCTTATAATATAACGTAATATGCAGTGTATCATTGAAAATACCTTGTAATATATAGTAGTTTACCATTGAAAATACCTTATAATATAACGTAATATGCAGAGTATCATTGAAAATACCTTATAATATATCGTAATTTGAAGTGTATCATTGAAAATACCTTATACTATAACGTAATATGCAGTGTATCATTGAAAATACCTTATAATATAACGTAATATGCAGTGTATCATTGAAAATACCTTATAATATAATGTAATATGCAGTGTATCATTGAAAATACCTTACGATATATAGTAGTTTATCATTGAAAATACCTTATAATATATAGTAGTTTATCATTGAAAATACCTTATAATATATCGTAATTTGTAGTGTATCAATGAAAATACCTTATGATATAACGTAATATGCAGTGTATCATTGAAAATACCATATAATATATCGTAATATGCAGTATATCATAGAAAATACCTTATAATATAACGTAATATGCAGTGTGTCATTGAAAATACCTTATAATATAACGTAATATGCAGTGTATCATTGAAAATACCTTATAATATAACGTAATATGCAGTGTATCATTGAAAATACCTTATGATATATAGTAGTTTACAATTGAAAATACCTTATAATATAATGTAATATGCAGTGTATCATTGAAAATACCTTATGATATAACGTATTATGCAGTGTAACATTGAAAATACCTTATAATATATCGTAATTTGTAGTGTATCAATGAAAATACCTTATGATATAACGTAATATACAGTGTATCATTGAAAATACCTTATAATATAACGTAGTATGCAGTGTAACATTGAAAACACCTTATAATATCACGTAATATGCAGTGTATCATTGAAAATACCATATAATATATCGTAATATGCAGTATATCATAGAAAATACCTTATGATATAACGTATTAATGCAGTGTATCATTGAAAATACCTTATAATATATGGTAATTTGTAGTGTATCAATGAAAATACCTTATAATATAACGTAATATACAGTGTATCATTGAAAATACCTTATAATATAACGTAGTATGCAGTGTAACATTGAAAACACCTTATAATATCACGTAATATGCAGTGTATCATTGAAAATACCTTATAATATATGGTAATTTGTAGTGTATCAATGAAAATACCTTATAATATAACGTAATATACAGTGTATCATTGAAAATACCTTATAATATATCGTAATTTGTAGTGTATCAATGAAAATACCTTATGATATAACGTAATATGCAGTGTATCATTGAAAATACCTTATGATATAACGTATTATGCAGTGTAACATTGAAAACACCTTATAATATCACGTAATATGCAGAGTATCATTGAAAATACCTTATAATATATAGTAGTTTATCATTGAAAATACCTTGTAATATAACGTAATATGCAGTGTATCATTGAAAATACCTTATAATATATCATAATATGCAGTGTATCATTGAAAATACCTTATGATATATAGTAGTTTACAATTGAAAATACCTTATAATATAACGTAATATGCAGTGTATCATTGAAAATACCTTATAATATAACGTAATATGCAGTGTATCATTGAAAATACCTTATGATATAACGTATTATGCAGTGTATCATTGAAAATACCTTATAATATATGGTAATTTGTAGTGTATCAATGAAAATACCTTATAATATAACGTAATATACAGTGTATCATTGAAAATACCTTATAATATAACGTAGTATGCAGTGTAACATTGAAAACACCTTATAATATCACGTAATATGCAGTGTATCATTGAAAATACCTTATAATATATGGTAATTTGTAGTGTATCAATGAAAATACCTTATAATATAACGTAATATACAGTGTATCATTGAAAATACCTTATAATATATCGTAATTTGTAGTGTATCAATGAAAATACCTTATGATATAACGTAATATGCAGTGTATCATTGAAAATACCATATAATATATCGTAATATGCAGTATATCATAGAAAATACCTTCTAATATAACGTAATATGCAGTGTGTCATTGAAAATACCTTATAATATAACGTAATATGCAGTGTATCATTGAAAATACCTTATAATATATGGTAATTTGTAGTGTATCAATGAAAACACCTTATAATATAACGTAATATACAGTGTATCATTGAAAATACCTTATAATATAACGTAGTATGCAGTGTAACATTGAAAACACCTTATAATATCACGTAATATGCAGTGTATCATTGAAAATACCTTATAATATATGGTAATTTGTAGTGTATCAATGAAAATACCTTATAATATAACGTAATATACAGTGTATCATTGAAAATACCTTATAATATATCGTAATTTGTAGTGTATCAATGAAAATACCTTATGATATAACGTAATATGCAGTGTATCATTGAAAATACCATATAATATATCGTAATATGCAGTATATCATAGAAAATACCTTCTAATATAACGTAATATGCAGTGTGTCATTGAAAATACCTTATAATATAACGTAATATGCAGTGTATCATTGAAAATACCTTCTAATATAACGTAATATGCAGTGTATCATTGAAAATACCTTGTAATATATAGTAGTTTACCATTGAAAATACCTTATAATATAACGTAATATGCAGAGTATCATTGAAAATACCTTATAATATATCGTAATTTGAAGTGTATCATTGAAAATACCTTATACTATAACGTAATATGCAGTGTATCATTGAAAATACCTTATAATATAACGTAATATGCAGTGTATCATTGAAAATACCTTATAATATAACGTAATATGCAGTGTGTCATTGAAAATACCTTATAATATAACGTAATATGCAGAGTATCATTGAAAATACCTTATAATATATCGTAATTTGAAGTGTATCATTGAAAATACCTTATACTATAACGTAATATGCAGTGTATCATTGAAAATACCTTATAATATAACGTAATATGCAGTGTATCATTGAAAATACCTTATAATATAACGTAATATGCAGTGTATCATTGAAAATACCTTACGATATATAGTAGTTTATCATTGAAAATACCTTATAATATATAGTAGTTTATCAATGAAAATACCTTATAATATAACGTAATATACAGTGTATCATTGAAAATACCTTATAATATATCATAATATGCAGTATATCATTGAAAATACCTTATAATAAAACGTAATATGCAGTGTGTCATTGAAAATACCTTATAATATAACGTAATATGCAGTGTATCATTGAAAATACCTTGTAATATATAGTAGTTTACCATTGAAAATACCTTATAATATAACGTAATATGCAGAGTATCATTGAAAATACCTTATAATATATCGTAATTTGAAGTGTATCATTGAAAATACCTTATACTATAACGTAATATGCAGTGTATCATTGAAAATACCTTATAATATAACGTAATATGCAGTGTATCATTGAAAATACCTTATAATATAACGTAATATGCAGTGTATCATTGAAAATACCTTACGATATATAGTAGTTTATCATTGAAAATACCTTATAATATATAGTAGTTTATCATTGAAAATACCTTATAATATATCGTAATTTGTAGTGTATCATTGAAAATACCTTATAATATAACGTAATATGCAGTGTATCATTGAAAATACCTTATAATATAACGTAATATGCAGTATATCATAGAAAATACCTTATAATATAACGTAATATGCAGAGTATCATTGAAAATACCTTATAATATAACGTAATATGCAGTGTATCATTGAAAATACCTTATAATATAACGTAATATGCAGTGTATCATTGAAAATACCTTATAATATAACGTAATATGCAGTGTATCATTGAAAATACCTTATAATATAACGTAATATGCAGTGTATCATTGAAAATACCTTATAATACGTAGTAGTTTATCATTGAAAATACCTTATAATATATAGTAGTTTATCAATGAAAATACCTTATAATATAACGTAATATGCAGTGTATCATTGAAAATACCTTGTAATATATAGTAGTTTACCATTGAAAATACCTTATAATATAACGTAATATGCAGAGTATCATTGAAAATACCTTATAATATATCGTAATTTGAAGTGTATCATTGAAAATACCTTATACTATAACGTAATATGCAGTGTATCATTGAAAATACCTTATAATATAACGTAATATGCAGTGTATCATTGAAAATACCTTATAATATAACGTAATATGCAGTGTATCATTGAAAATACCTTACGATATATAGTAGTTTATCATTGAAAATACCTTATAATATATAGTAGTTTATCATTGAAAATACCTTATAATATATCGTAATTTGTAGTGTATCAATGAAAATACCTTATGATATAACGTAATATGCAGTGTATCATTGAAAATACCATATAATATATCGTAATATGCAGTATATCATAGAAAATACCTTATAATATAACGTAATATGCAGTGTGTCATTGAAAATACCTTATAATATAACGTAATATGCAGTGTATCATTGAAAATACCTTATAATATAACGTAATATGCAGTGTATCATTGAAAATACCTTATGATATATAGTAGTTTACAATTGAAAATACCTTATAATATAATGTAATATGCAGTGTATCATTGAAAATACCTTATGATATAACGTATTATGCAGTGTAACATTGAAAATACCTTATAATATATCGTAATTTGTAGTGTATCAATGAAAATACCTTATGATATAACGTAATATACAGTGTATCATTGAAAATACCTTATAATATAACGTAGTATGCAGTGTAACATTGAAAACACCTTATAATATCACGTAATATGCAGTGTATCATTGAAAATACCATATAATATATCGTAATATGCAGTATATCATAGAAAATACCTTATGATATAACGTATTAATGCAGTGTATCATTGAAAATACCTTATAATATATGGTAATTTGTAGTGTATCAATGAAAATACCTTATAATATAACGTAATATACAGTGTATCATTGAAAATACCTTATAATATAACGTAGTATGCAGTGTAACATTGAAAACACCTTATAATATCACGTAATATGCAGTGTATCATTGAAAATACCTTATAATATATGGTAATTTGTAGTGTATCAATGAAAATACCTTATAATATAACGTAATATACAGTGTATCATTGAAAATACCTTATAATATATCGTAATTTGTAGTGTATCAATGAAAATACCTTATGATATAACGTAATATGCAGTGTATCATTGAAAATACCTTATGATATAACGTATTATGCAGTGTAACATTGAAAACACCTTATAATATCACGTAATATGCAGTGTATCATTGAAAATACCTTATAATATATAGTAGTTTATCATTGAAAATACCTTGTAATATAACGTAATATGCAGTGTATCATTGAAAATACCTTATAATATATCATAATATGCAGTGTATCATTGAAAATACCTTATGATATATAGTAGTTTACAATTGAAAATACCTTATAATATAACGTAATATGCAGTGTATCATTGAAAACACCTTATAATATAACGTAATATGCAGTGTATCATTGAAAATACCTTATGATATAACGTATTATGCAGTGTATCATTGAAAATACCTTATAATATATGGTAATTTGTAGTGTATCAATGAAAATACCTTATAATATAACGTAATATACAGTGTATCATTGAAAATACCTTATAATATAACGTAGTATGCAGTGTAACATTGAAAACACCTTATAATATCACGTAATATGCAGTGTATCATTGAAAATACCTTATAATATATGGTAATTTGTAGTGTATCAATGAAAATACCTTATAATATAACGTAATATACAGTGTATCATTGAAAATACCTTATAATATATCGTAATTTGTAGTGTATCAATGAAAATACCTTATGATATAACGTAATATGCAGTGTATCATTGAAAATACCATATAATATATCGTAATATGCAGTATATCATAGAAAATACCTTCTAATATAACGTAATATGCAGTGTGTCATTGAAAATACCTTATAATATAACGTAATATGCAGTGTATCATTGAAAATACCTTATAATATATGGTAATTTGTAGTGTATCAATGAAAACACCTTATAATATAACGTAATATACAGTGTATCATTGAAAATACCTTATAATATAACGTAGTATGCAGTGTAACATTGAAAACACCTTATAATATCACGTAATATGCAGTGTATCATTGAAAATACCTTATAATATATGGTAATTTGTAGTGTATCAATGAAAATACCTTATAATATAACGTAATATACAGTGTATCATTGAAAATACCTTATAATATATCGTAATTTGTAGTGTATCAATGAAAATACCTTATGATATAACGTAATATGCAGTGTATCATTGAAAATACCATATAATATATCGTAATATGCAGTATATCATAGAAAATACCTTCTAATATAACGTAATATGCAGTGTGTCATTGAAAATACCTTATAATATAACGTAATATGCAGTGTATCATTGAAAATACCTTCTAATATAACGTAATATGCAGTGTATCATTGAAAATACCTTGTAATATATAGTAGTTTACCATTGAAAATACCTTATAATATAACGTAATATGCAGAGTATCATTGAAAATACCTTATAATATATCGTAATTTGAAGTGTATCATTGAAAATACCTTATACTATAACGTAATATGCAGTGTATCATTGAAAATACCTTATAATATAACGTAATATGCAGTGTATCATTGAAAATACCTTATAATATAACGTAATATGCAGTGTGTC
Organism: Lasioglossum lativentre; assembly: GCA_916610255.1. Classification (NCBI taxonomy): domain Eukaryota; kingdom Metazoa; phylum Arthropoda; class Insecta; order Hymenoptera; family Halictidae; genus Lasioglossum; species Lasioglossum lativentre. Next base: position 20,796 of record CAKAJI010000925.1, on the reverse strand, counting down.
ATTGAAAATACCTTATAATATAACGTAATATGCAGAGTATCATTGAAAATACCTTATAATATATCGTAATTTGAAGTGTATCATTGAAAATACCTTATACTATAACGTAATATGCAGTGTATCATTGAAAATACCTTATAATATAACGTAATATGCAGTGTATCATTGAAAATACCTTATAATATAACGTAATATGCAGTGTATCATTGAAAATACCTTGTAATATATAGTAGTTTATAATTGAAAATACCTTATAATATATAGTAGTTTATCAATGAAAATACCTTATAATATAACGTAATATACAGTGTATCATTGAAAATACCTTATAATATATCATAATATGCAGTATATCATTGAAAATACCTTATAATAAAACGTAATATGCAGTGTGTCATTGAAAATACCTTATAATATAACGTAATATGCAGTGTATCATTGAAAATACCTTGTAATATATAGTAGTTTACCATTGAAAATACCTTATAATATAACGTAATATGCAGAGTATCATTGAAAATACCTTATAATATATCGTAATTTGAAGTGTATCATTGAAAATACCTTATACTATAACGTAATATGCAGTGTATCATTGAAAATACCTTATAATATAACGTAATATGCAGTGTATCATTGAAAATACCTTATAATATAACGTAATATGCAGTGTATCATTGAAAATACCTTACGATATATAGTAGTTTATCATTGAAAATACCTTATAATATATAGTAGTTTATCATTGAAAATACCTTATAATATATCGTAATTTGTAGTGTATCAATGAAAATACCTTATGATATAACGTAATATGCAGTGTATCATTGAAAATACCATATAATATATCGTAATATGCAGTATATCATAGAAAATACCTTATAATATAACGTAATATGCAGTGTGTCATTGAAAATACCTTATAATATAACGTAATATGCAGTGTATCATTGAAAATACCTTATAATATAACGTAATATGCAGTGTATCATTGAAAATACCTTATGATATATAGTAGTTTACAATTGAAAATACCTTATAATATAATGTAATATGCAGTGTATCATTGAAAATACCTTATGATATAACGTATTATGCAGTGTAACATTGAAAATACCTTATAATATATCGTAATTTGTAGTGTATCAATGAAAATACCTTATGATATAACGTAATATGCAGTGTATCATTGAAAATACCATATAATATATCGTAATATGCAGTATATCATAGAAAATACCTTATAATATAACGTAATATGCAGTGTGTCATTGAAAATACCTTATAATATAACGTAATATGCAGTGTATCATTGAAAATACCTTATAATATAACGTAATATGCAGTGTATCATTGAAAATACCTTATAATATAACGTAATATGCAGTGTATCATTGAAAATACCTTACGATATATAGTAGTTTATCATTGAAAATACCTTATAATATATAGTAGTTTATCATTGAAAATACCTTATAATATATCGTAATTTGTAGTGTATCAATGAAAATACCTTATGATATAACGTAATATGCAGTGTATCATTGAAAATACCATATAATATATCGTAATATGCAGTATATCATAGAAAATACCTTATAATATAACGTAATATGCAGTGTGTCATTGAAAATACCTTATAATATAACGTAATATGCAGTGTATCATTGAAAATACCTTATAATATAACGTAATATGCAGTGTATCATTGAAAACACCTTATAATATAACGTAATATGCAGTGTATCATTGAAAATACCTTATGATATAACGTATTATGCAGTGTATCATTGAAAATACCATATAATATATCGTAATATGCAGTATATCATAGAAAATACCTTATAATATAACGTAATATGCAGTGTGTCATTGAAAATACCTTATAATATAACGTAATATGCAGTGTATCATTGAAAATACCTTATAATATAACGTAATATGCAGTGTATCATTTAAAACACCTTATAATATAACGTAATATGCAGTGTATCATTGAAAATACCTTATGATATAACGTATTATGCAGTGTATCATTGAAAATACCTTATAATATATGGTAATTTGTAGTGTATCAATGAAAATACCTTATAATATAACGTAATATACAGTGTATCATTGAAAATACCTTATAATATAACGTAGTATGCAGTGTAACATTGAAAACACCTTATAATATCACGTAATATGCAGTGTATCATTGAAAATACCTTATAATATATGGTAATTTGTAGTGTATCAATGAAAATACCTTATGATATAACGTATTATGCAGTGTAACATTGAAAATACCTTATAATATATCGTAATTTGTAGTGTATCAATGAAAATACCTTATGATATAACGTAATATGCAGTGTATCATTGAAAATACCATATAATATATCGTAATATGCAGTATATCATAGAAAATACCTTATAATATAACGTAATATGCAGTGTGTCATTGAAAATACCTTATAATATAACGTAATATGCAGTGTATCATTGAAAATACCTTATAATATAACGTAATATGCAGTGTATCATTGAAAACACCTTATAATATAACGTAATATGCAGTGTATCATTGAAAATACCTTATGATATAACGTATTATGCAGTGTATCATTGAAAATACCTTATAATATATGGTAATTTGTAGTGTATCAATGAAAATACCTTATAATATAACGTAATATACAGTGTATCATTGAAAATACCTTATAATATAACGTAGTATGCAGTGTAACATTGAAAACACCTTATAATATCACGTAATATGCAGTGTCTCATTGAAAATACCTTATAATATATGGTAATTTGTAGTGTATCAATGAAAATACCTTATAATATAACGTAATATACAGTGTATCATTGAAAATACCTTATAATATATCGTAATTTGTAGTGTATCAATGAAAATACCTTATGATATAACGTAATATGCAGTGTATCATTGAAAATACCATATAATATATCGTAATATGCAGTATATCATAGAAAATACCTTATAATATAACGTATTATGCAGTGTATCATTGAAAATACCTTATAATATATGGTAATTTGTAGTGTATCAATGAAAATACCTTATAATATAACGTAATATACAGTGTATCATTGAAAATACCTTATAATATAACGTAGTATGCAGTGTAACATTGAAAACACCTTATAATATCACGTAATATGCAGTGTATCATTGAAAATACCTTATAATATATGGTAATTTGTAGTGTATCAATGAAAATACCTTATAATATAACGTAATATACAGTGTATCATTGAAAATACCTTATAATATATCGTAATTTGTAGTGTATCAATGAAAATACCTTATGATATAACGTAATATGCAGTGTATCATTGAAAATACCATATAATATATCGTAATATGCAGTATATCATAGAAAATACCTTATAATATAACGTAATATGCAGTGTGTCATTGAAAATACCTTATAATATAACGTAATATGCAGTGTATCATTGGAAATACCTTATAATATAACGTAATATGCAGTGTATCATTGAAAACACCTTATAATATAACGTAATATGCAGTGTATCATTGAAAATACCTTATGATATAACGTATTATGCAGTGTATCATTGAAAATACCTTATAATATATGGTAATTTGTAGTGTATCAATGAAAATACCTTATAATATAACGTAATATACAGTGTATCATTGAAAATACCTTATAATATATCGTAATTTGTAGTGTATCAATGAAAATACCTTATGATATAACGTAATATGCAGTGTATCATTGAAAATACCATATAATATATCGTAATATGCAGTATATCATAGAAAATACCTTCTAATATAACGTAATATGCAGTGTGTCATTGAAAATACCTTATAATATAACGTAATATGCAGTGTATCATTGAAAATACCTTATAATATAACGTAATATGCAGTGTATCATTGAAAATACCTTATGATATATAGTAGTTTACAATTGACAATACCTTATAATATAATGTAATATGCAGTGTATCATTGAAAATACCTTATGATATAACGTATTATGCAGTGTATCATTGAAAATACCTTATAATATATGGTAATTTGTAGTGTATCAATGAAAATACCTTATAATATAACGTAATATGCAGTGTATCATTGAAAATACCTTATAATATAACGTAATATGCAGTGTATCATTGAAAATACCTTATGATATATAGTAGTTTACAATTGAAAATACCTTATAATATAACGTAATATGCAGTGTATCATTGAAAACACCTTATAATATAACGTAATATGCAGTGTACCATTGAAAATACCTTATGATATAACGTATTATGCAGTGTATCATTGAAAATACCTTATAATATATGGTAATTTGTAGTGTATCAATGAAAATACCTTATAATATAACGTAATATACAGTGTATCATTGGAAATACCTTATAATATAACGTAGTATGCAGTGTAACATTGAAAACACCTTATAATATCACGTAATATGCAGTGTATCATTGAAAATACCTTATAATATATGGTAATTTGTAGTGTATCAATGAAAATACCTTATAATATAACGTAATATACAGTGTATCATTGAAAATACCTTATAATATAACGTAGTATGCAGTGTATCATTGAAAATACCTTATAATATATCATAATATGCAGTGTATCATTGAAAATACCATATAATATATCGTAATATGCAGTGTATCATTGAAAATACCTTATAATATATAGTAGTTTATCATTGAAAATACCTTATAATATATAGTAGTTTATCATTGAAAATACCTTATAATATATAGTAGTTTATCATTGAAAATACCTTATAATATATCGTAATTTGTAGTGTATCAATGGCAATACCATATAATATATCGTAATATGCAGTATATCATTGAAAATACCTTATAATATATCATAATATGCAGTGTATCATTGAAAATACCATATAATATATCGTAATATGCAGTGTATCATTGAAAATACCTTATAATATCTAGTAGTTTATCATTGAAAATACCTTATGATATAACGTAATATGCAGTGTATCATTGAAAATACCATATAATATATCGTAATATGCAGTATATCATAGAAAATACCTTCTAATATAACGTAATATGCAGTGTGTCATTGAAAATATCTTATAATATAACGTAATATGCAGTGTATCATTGAAAATACCTTATAATATAACGTAATATGCAGTGTATCATTGAAAATACCTTATGATATATAGTAGTTTACAATTGAAAATACCTTATAATATAATGTAATATGCAGTGTATCATTGAAAATACCTTATGATATAACGTATTATGCAGTGTATCATTGAAAATACCTTATAATATATGGTAATTTGTAGTGTATCAATGAAAATACCTTATAATATAAAGTAATATGCAGTGTATCATTGAAAATACCTTATAATATAACGTAATATGCAGTGTATCATTGAAAATACCTTATGATATATAGTAGTTTACAATTGAAAATACCTTATAATATAACGTAATATGCAGTGTATCATTGAAAACACCTTATAATATAACGTAATATGCAGTGTACCATTGAAAATACCTTATGATATAACGTATTATGCAGTGTATCATTGAAAATACCTTATAATATATGGTAATTTGTAGTGTATCAATGAAAATACCTTATAATATAACGTAATATACAGTGTATCATTGAAAATACCTTATAATATAACGTAGTATGCAGTGTAACATTGAAAACACCTTATAATATCACGTAATATGCAGTGTATCATTGAAAATACCTTATAATATATGGTAATTTGTAGTGTATCAATGAAAATACCTTATAATATAACGTAATATACAGTGTATCATTGAAAATACCTTATAATATAACGTAGTATGCAGTGTATCATTGAAAATACCTTATAATATATCATAATATGCAGTGTATCATTGAAAATACCATATAATATATCGTAATATGCAGTGTATCATTGAAAATACCTTATAATATATAGTAGTTTATCATTGAAAATACCTTATAATATATAGTAGTTTATCATTGAAAATACCTTATAATATATAGTAGTTTATCATTGAAAATACCTTATAATATATCGTAATTTGTAGTGTATCAATGAAAATACCATATAATATATCGTAATATGCAGTATATCATTGAAAATACCTTATAATATAACGTAATATGCAGTGTGTCATTGAAAATACCTTATAATATAACGTAATATGCAGTGTATCATTGAAAATACCTTGTAATATATAGTAGTTTACCATTGAAAATACCTTATAATATAACGTAATATGCAGAGTATCATTGAAAATACCTTATAATATATCGTAATTTGAAGTGTATCATTGAAAATACCTTATACTATAACGTAATATGCAGTGTATCATTGAAAATACCTTATAATATAACGTAATATGCAGTGTATCATTGAAAATACCTTATAATATAACGTAATATGCAGTGTGTCATTGAAAATACCTTATAATATAACGTAATATGCAGAGTATCATTGAAAATACCTTATAATATATCGTAATTTGAAGTGTATCATTGAAAATACCTTATAATATAACGTAATATGCAGTGTATCATTGAAAATACCATATAATATAACGTAATATGCAGTGTATCATTGAAAATACCTTATAATATAACGTAATATGCAGTGTATCATTGAAAATACCTTACGATATATAGTAGTTTATCATTGAAAATACCTTATAATATATAGTAGTTTATCAATGAAAATACCTTATAATATAACGTAATATACAGTGTATCATTGAAAATACCTTATAATATAACGTAGTATGCAGTGTAACATTGAAAACACCATATAATATCACGTAATATGCAGTGTATCATTGAAAATACCTTATAATATATGGTAATTTGTAGTGTATCAATGAAAATACCTTATAATATAACGTAATATACAGTGTATCATTGAAAATACCTTATACTATAACGTAATATGCAGTGTATCATTGAAAATACCTTATAATATAACGTAATATGCAGTGTATCATTGAAAATACCTTATAATATAACGTAATATGCAGTGTATCATTGAAAATACCTTACGATATATAGTAGTTTATCATTGAAAATACCTTATAATATATAGTAGTTTATCAATGAAAATACCTTATAATATAACGTAATATACAGTGTATCATTGAAAATACCTTATAATATAACGTAGTATGCAGTGTAACATTGAAAACACCTTATAATATCACGTAATATGCAGTGTATCATTGAAAATACCTTATAATATATTGTAATTTGTAGTGTAACAATGAAAATACCTTATAATATAACGTAATATACAGTGTATCATTGAAAATACCTTATAATATAACGTAGTATGCAGTGTATCATTGAAAATACCTTATAATATATCATAATATGCAGTATATCATTGAAAATACCTTATAATATAACGTAATATGCAGTGTGTCATTGAAAATACCTTATAATATAACGTAATATGCAGTGTATCATTGAAAATACCTTGTAATATATAGTAGTTTACCATTGAAAATACCTTATAATATAACGTAATATGCAGAGTATCATTGAAAATACCTTATAATATATCGTAATTTGAAGTGTATCATTGAAAATACCTTATACTATAACGTAATATGCAGTGTATCATTGAAAATACCTTATAATATAACGTAATATGCAGTGTATCATTGAAAATACCTTATAATATAACGTAATATGCAGTGTGTCATTGAAAATACCTTATAATATAACGTAATATGCAGAGTATCATTGAAAATCCTTATAATATATCGTAATTTGAAGTGTATCATTGAAAATACCTTATACTATAACGTAATATGCAGTGTATCATTGAAAATACCTTATAATATAACGTAATATGCAGTGTATCATTGAAAATACCTTATAATATAACGTAATATGCAGTGTATCATTGAAAATACCTTACGATATATAGTAGTTTATCATTGAAAATACCTTATAATATATAGTAGTTTATCATTGAAAATACCTTATAATATATCGTAATTTGTAGTGTATCAATGAAAATACCTCATAATATAACGTAATATGCAGTGTATCATTGAAAATACCTTATAATACCTTATAATATATGGTAATTTGTAGTGAATCAATGAAAATACCTTATAATATAACGTAATATGCAGTGTACCCTTGAAAATACCTTATAATATATAGTAGTTTATCATTGAAAATACCTTATAATATAACGTATTATGCAGTGTATCATTGAAAATACATTATGATATAACGTAATATGCAGTGTATCATTGAAAATACCTTATAGTATATGGTAATTTGTAGTGTATCAATGAAAATACCTTATAATATAACGTAATATACAGTGTATCATTGAAAATACCTTATAATATAACGTAGTATGCAGTGTAACATTGAAAACACCTTATAATATCACGTAATATGCAGTGTATCATTGAAAATACCTTATAATATATGGTAATTTGTAGTGTATCAATGAAAATACCTTATAATATAACGTAATATACAGTGTATCATTGAAAATACCTTATAATATAACGTAGTATGCAGTGTATCATTGAAAATACCTTATAATGTATCATAATATGCAGTGTATCATTGAAAATACCATATAATATATCGTAATATGCAGTGTATCATTGAAAATACCTTATAATATATAGTAGTTTATCATTGAAAATACCTTATAATATATAGTAGTTTATCATTGAAAATACCTTATAATATATAGTAGTTTATCATTGAAAATACCTTATAATATAACGTATTATGCAGTGTATCATTGAAAATACATTATGATATAACGTAATATGCAGTGTATCATTGAAAATACCTTATAATATATGGTAATTTGTAGTGTATCAATGAAAATACCTTATAATATAACGTAATATACAGTGTATCATTGAAAATACCTTATAATATATGGTAATTTGAAGTGTATCATTGAAAATACCTTATACTATAACGTAATATGCAGTGTATCATTGAAAATACCTTATAATATAACGTAATATGCAGTGTATCATTGAAAATACCTTACGATATATAGTAGTTTATCATTGAAAATACCTTATAATATATAGTAGTTTATCAATGAAAATACCTTATAATATAACGTAATATACAGTGTATCATTGAAAATACCTTATAATATAACGTAGTATGCAGTGTAACATTGAAAACACCTTATAATATCACGTAATATGCAGTGTATCATTGAAAATACCTTATAATATATGGTAATTTGTAGTGTATCAATGAAAATACCTTATAATATAACGTAATATACAGTGTATCATTGAAAATACCTTATAATATATCGTAATTTGTAGTGTATCAATGAAAATACCTTATGATATAACGTAATATGGAGTGTATCATTGAAAATACCATATAATATATCGTAATATGCAGTATATCATAGAAAATACCTTCTAATATAACGTAATATGCAGTGTGTCATTGAAAATACCTTATAATATAACGTAATATGCAGTGTATCATTGAAAATACCTTATAATATAACGTAATATGCAGTGTATCATTGAAAATACCTTATGATATATAGTAGTTTACAATTGAAAATACCTTATAATATAATGTAATATGCAGTGTATCATTGAAAATACCTTATGATATAACGTATTATGCAGTGTATCATTGAAAATACCTTATAATATATGGTAATTTGTAGTGTATCAATGAAAATACCTTATAATATAACGTAATATGCAGTGTATCATTGAAAATACCTTATAATATAACGTAATATGCAGTGTATCATTGAAAATACCTTATGATATATAGTAGTTTACAATTGAAAATACCTTATAATATAACGTAATATGCAGTGTATCATTGAAAACACCTTATAATATAACGTAATATGCAGTGTATCATTGAAAATACCTTATGATATAACGTATTATGCAGTGTATCATTGAAAATACCTTATAATATATGGTAATTTGTAGTGTATCAATGAAAATACCTTATAATATAACGTAATATACAGTGTATCATTGAAAATACCTTATAATATAACGTAGTATGCAGTGTAACATTGAAAACACCTTATAATATCACGTAATATGCGGTGTATCATTGAAAATACCTTATAATATATGGTAATTTGTAGTGTATCAATGAAAATACCTTATAATATAACGTAATATACAGTGTATCATTGAAAATACCTTATAATATATCGTAATTTGTAGTGTATCAATGAAAATACCTTATGATATAACGTAATATGCAGTGTATCATTGAAAATACCATATAATATATCGTAATATGCAGTATATCATAGAAAATACCTTCTAATATAACGTAATATGCAGTGTGTCATTGAAAATACCTTATAATATAACGTAATATGCAGTGTATCATTGAAAATACCTTATAATATAACGTAATATGCAGTGTATCATTGAAAATACCTTATAATGTATGGTAATTTGTAGTGAATCAATGAAAATACCTTATAATATAACGTAATATGCAGTGTACCCTTGAAAATACCTTATAATATATAGTAGTTTATCATTGAAAATACCTTATAATATAACGTAATATGCAGTGTATCATTGAAAATACCTTATGATATAACGTAATATGCAGTGTATCATTGAAAATACCTTATAATATATGGTTATTTGTAGTGTATCAATGAAAATACCTTATAATATAACGGAATATACAGTGTATCATTGAAAATACCTTATAATATAACGTAGTATGCAGTGTAACATTGAAAACACCTTATAATATCACGTAATATGCAGAGTATCATTGAAAATACCTTATAATATATAGTAGTTTATCATTGAAAATACCTTGTAATATAACGTAATATGCAGTGTATCATTGAAAATACCTTATAATATATCATAATATGCAGTGTATCATTGAAAATACCTTATGATATATAGTAGTTTACAATTGAAAAGACCTTATAATATAACGTAATATGCAGTGTATCATTGAAAACACCTTATAATATAACGTAATATGCAGTGTATCATTGAAAATACCTTATGATATAACGTATTATGCTGTGTATCATTTAAAATACCTTATAAAATAACGTAATATGCAGTGTATCATTAAAAAACCTTATACTATAACGTATTATGCTGTGTATCATTGAAAATACATTATAATATAATGTAATATGCAGTGTATCATTGAAAATACCTTATAATATAACGTAATATGCAGTGTATCATTGAAAATACCTTATAAAATAACGTAATATGCAGTGTATAATTGAAAATACCTTATACTATAACGTATTATGCTGTGTATCATTGAAAATACATTATAATATAACGTAATATGCAGTGTATCATTGAAGACACCGTATAAAATAATGCAATATGCAGCGTATCATTGAAAATACCTTAAAATATAATGTAATTTGCAGTGTATCATTGAAAATACCTTATAATATAAAGTAATATGCAGTGTATCATTAAAAATACCTTATAAAATAACGTAATATGCAGTGTATCATTGAAAATACCTTATAATATATGGTAATTTGTAGTGTATCATGGAAAATACCTTATAATATAACGTAATATGCAGTGTATCATTGAAAATACCTTATAATATATAGTAGTTTATCATTGAAAATACCTTATAATATATAGTAGTTTATCATTGAAAATACCTTATAATATATCGTAATTTGTAGTGTATCAATGAAAATACCTCATAATATAACGTAATATGCAGTGTATCATTCAAAATACCTTATAATATAACGTAAAATGCAGTGTATCATTGGAAATACCTTATAATATATGGTAATTTGTAGTGAATCAATGAAAATACCTTATAATATAACGTAATATGCAGTGTACCCTTGAAAATACCTTATAATATATAGTAGTTTATCATTGAAAATACCTTATAATATAACGTATTATGCAGTGTATCATTGAAAATACATTATGATATAAACGTAATATGCAGTGTATCATTGAAAATACCTTATAATATCACGTAATATGCAGTGTATCATTGAAAATACCTTATAATATATGGTAATTTGTAGTGTATCAATGAAAATACCTTATAATATAACGTAATATACAGTGTATCATTGAAAATACCTTATAATATATCGTAATTTGTAGTGTATCAATGAAAATACCTTATAATATAACGTAATATACAGTGTAGCATTGAAAATACCTTATAATATAACGTAATATGCAGTGTATCATTGAAAATACCTTATGATATAACGTATTATGCAGTGTATCATTGAAAATACCTTATAATATATGGTAATTTGTAGTGTATCAATGAAAATACCTTATAATATAACGTAATATACAGTGTATCATTGAAAATACCTTATAATATAACGTAGTATGCAGTGTAACATTGAAAACACCTTATAATATCACGTAATATGCAGTGTATCATTGAAAATACCTTATAATATATGGTAATTTGTAGTGTATCAATGAAAATACCTTATAATATAACGTAATATACAGTGTATCATTGAAAATACCTTATAATATATCGTAATTTGTAGTGTATCAATGAAAATACCTTATGATATAACGTAATATACAGTGTATCATTGAAAATACCATATAATATATCGTAATATGCAGTATATCATAGAAAATACCTTCTAATATAACGTAATATGCAGTGTGTCATTGAAAATACATTATAATATAACGTAGTATGCAGTGTAACATTGAAAACACCTTATAATATCACGTAATATGCAGAGTATCATTGAAAATACCTTATAATATATAGTAGTTTATCATTGAAAATACCTTGTAATATAACGTAATATGCAGTGTATCATTGAAAATACCTTATAATATATCATAATATGCAGTGAATCATTGAAAATACCTTATGATATATAGTAGTTTACAATTGAAAATACCTTATAATATAACGTAATATGCAGTGTATCATTGAAAACACCTTATAATATAACGTAATATGCAGTGTATCATTGAAAATACCTTATGATATAACGTATTATGCAGTGTATTATTGAAAATACCTTATAATATATGGTAATTTGTAGTGTATCAATGAAAATACCTTATAATATAACGTAATATACAGTGTATCATTGAAAATACCTTATAATATAACGTAGTATGCAGTGTAACATTGAAAACACCTTATAATATCACGTAATATGCAGTGTATCATTGAAAATACCTTATAATATATGGTAATTTGTAGTGTATCAATGAAAATACCTTATAATATAACGTAATATACAGTGTATCATTGAAAATACCTTATAATATATCGTAATTTGTAGTGTATCAATGAAAATACCTTATAATATAACGTAATATACAGTGTATCATTGAAAATACCTTATAATATAACGTAATATGCAGTATATCATAGAAAATACCTTCTAATATAACGTAATATGCAGTGTGTCATTGAAAATACCTTATAATATAACGTAATATGCAGTGTATCATTGAAAATACCTTATAATATAACGTAATATGCAGTGTATCATTGAAAATACCTTATAATGTATGGTAATTTGTAGTGAATCAATGAAAATACCTTATAATATAACGTAATATGCAGTGTACCCTTGAAAATACCTTATAATATATAGTAGTTTATCATTGAAAATACCTTATAATATAACGTATTATGCAGTGTATCATTGAAAATACATTATGATATAACGTAATATGCAGTGTATCATTGAAAATACCTTATAATATATGGTTATTTGTAGTGTATCAATGAAAATACCTTATAATATAACGGAATATACAGTGTATCATTGAAAATACCTTATAATATAACGTAGTATGCAGTGTAACATTGAAAACACCTTATAATATCACGTAATATGCAGAGTATCATTGAAAATACCTTATAATATATAGTAGTTTATCATTGAAAATACCTTATAATATAACGTAATATGCAGTGTATCATTGAAAATACCTTATAATATATCATAATATGCAGTGTATCATTGAAAATACCTTATGATATATAGTAGTTTACAATTGAAAAGACCTTATAATATAACGTAATATGCAGTGTATCATTGAAAACACCTTATAATATAACGTAATATGCAGTGTATCATTGAAAATACCTTATGATATAACGTAATATGCAGTGTATCATTGAAAATACCTTATAATATATGGTAATTTGTAGTGTATCATGGAAAATACCTTATAATATAACGTAATATGCAGTGTATCATTGAAAATACCTTATAATATAACGTAATATGCAGTGTATCATTGAAAATACCTTATGATATATAGTAGTTTACAATTGAAAATACCTTATAATATAATGTAATATGCAGTGTATCATTGAAAACACCTTATAATATAACGTAATATGCAGTGTATCATTGAAAATACCTTATGATATAACGTATTATGCAGTATATCATTGAAAATACCTTATAATATATGGTAATTTGTAGTGTATCATTGAAAATACCTTATAATATAACGTAATATGCAGTGTATCATTGAAAATACCTTATAATATATAGTAGTTTATCATTGAAAATACCTTATAATATATAGTAGTTTATCATTGAAAATACCTTATAATATATCGTAATTTGTAGTGTATCAATGAAAATACCTCATAATATAACGTAATATGCAGTGTATCATTCAAAATACCTTATAATATAACGTAAAATGCAGTGTATCATTGGAAATACCTTATAATATATGGTAATTTGTAGTGAATCAATGAAAATACCTTATAATATAACGTAATATGCAGTGTACCCTTGAAAATACCTTATAATATATAGTAGTTTATCATTGAAAATACCTTATAATATAACGTATTATGCAGTGTATCATTGAAAATACATTATGATATAAACGTAATATGCAGTGTATCATTGAAAATACCTTATAATATCACGTAATATGCAGTGTATCATTGAAAATACCTTATAATATATGGTAATTTGTAGTGTATCAATGAAAATACCTTATAATATAACGTAATATACAGTGTATCATTGAAAATACCTTATAATATATCGTAATTTGTAGTG
Source organism: Lasioglossum lativentre (assembly GCA_916610255.1). Classification (NCBI taxonomy): domain Eukaryota; kingdom Metazoa; phylum Arthropoda; class Insecta; order Hymenoptera; family Halictidae; genus Lasioglossum; species Lasioglossum lativentre. The sequence goes on along the minus strand of CAKAJI010000925.1, from coordinate 5,683 downwards.
TATCAATGAAAATACCTTATGATATAACGTAATATACAGTGTATCATTGAAAATACCATATAATATATCGTAATATGCAGTATATCATAGAAAATACCTTATAATATAACGTAATATGCAGTGTGTCATTGAAAATACCTTATAATATAACGTAATATGCAGTGTATCATTGAAAATACCTTATAATATAACGTAATATGCAGTGTATCATTGAAAATACCTTATGATATATAGTAGTTTACAATTGAAAATACCTTATAATATAATGTAATATGCAGTGTATCAATGAAAACACCTTATAATATAACGTAATATGCAGTGTATCATTGAAAATACCTTATGATATAACGTATTATGCAGTGTATCATTGAAAATACCATATAATATATCGTAATATGCAGTATATCATTGAAAATACCTTAGAATATAACGTAATATGCAGTGTATCATTGAAAATACCTTATAATATATAGTAGTTTATCATTGAAAATACCTTATAATATATCGTAATATGCAGTGTATCATTGAAAACACCTTATGATATAACGTATTATGCAGTGTATCATTGAAAATACCTTATAATATATGGTAATTTGTAGTGTATCAATGAAAATACCTTATAATATATGGTAATTTGTAGTGTATCATTGAAAATACCTTATAATATAACGTAATATGCAGTGTATCATTGAAAATACCTTATGATATATAGTAGTTTACAATTGAAAATACCTTATAATATAATGTAATATGCAGTGTATCATTGAAAACACCTTATGATATAACGTATTATGCAGTGTATCATTGAAAATACCTTATAATATATGGTAATTTGTAGTGTATCAATGAAAATACCTTATAATATAACGTAATATGCAGTGTATCATTGAAAATACCTTATAATATAACGTAATATACAGTGTATCATTGAAAATACCTTATAATATAACGTAGTATGCAGTGTATCATTGAAAATACCTTATAATATATCATAATATGCAGTGTATCATTGAAAATACCATATAATATATCGTAATATGCAGTGTATCATTGAAAATACCTTATAATATAACGTAATATGCAGTGTGTCATTGAAAATACCTTATATATTAATATAACGTAATATGCAGTGTATCATTGAAAATACCTTATGATATATAGTAGTTTACAATTGAAAATACCTTTTAATATAATGTAATATGCAGTGTATCATTGAAAACACCTTATGATATAACGTATTATGCAGTGTATCATTGAAAATACCTTATAATATATGGTAATTTGTAGTGTATCAATGAAAATACCTTATAATATAACGTAATATGCAGTGTATCATTGAAAATACCTTATAATATAACGTAATATACAGTGTATCATTGAAAATACCTTATGATATAACGTATTATGCAGTGTATCATTGAAAATACCTTATAATATATGGTAATTTGTAGTGTATCAATGAAAATACCTTATAATATAACGTAATATACAGTGTATCATTGAAAATACCTTATAATATATCGTAATTTGTAGTGTATCAATGAAAATACCTTATGATATAACGTAATATACAGTGTATCATTGAAAATACCATATAATATATCGTAATATGCAGTATATCATAGAAAATACCTTATAATATAACGTAATATGCAGTGTATCATTGAAAATACCTTATAATATAACGTAATATGCAGTGTATCATTGAAAATACCTTATAATATAACGTAATATGCAGTGTATCATTGAAAATACCTTATGATATATAGTAGTTTACAATTGAAAATACCTTATAATATAATGTAATATGCAGTGTATCAATGAAAACACCTTATAATATAACGTAATATGCAGTGTATCATTGAAAATACCTTATGATATAACGTATTATGCAGTGTATCATTGAAAATACCTTATAATATATGGTAATTTGTAGTTTATCATTGAAAATACCTTATAATATATCATAATATGCAGTTTATCGTTGAAAATACCTTATAATATATGGTAATTTGTAGTGTATCAATGAAAATACCTTATAATATAACGTAATATGCAGTGTATCATTGAAAATACCTTATAATATAACGTAGTATGCAGTGTAACATTGAAAACACCTTATAATATCACGTAATATGCAGTGTATCATTGAAAATACCTTATAATATATAGTAGTTTATCATTGAAAATACCTTATAATATATCATAATATGCAGTTTATCATTGAAAATACCTTATAATATATGGTAAATTGTAGTGTATCAATGAAAATACCTTATAATATAACGTAATATGCAGTGTATCATTGAAAATACCTTATAATATATCATAATATACAGTGTATCATTGAAAATACCATATAATATATCGTAATATGCAGTGTATCATTGAAAATACCTTATAATATAACGTAATATGCAGTGTATCATTGAAAATACCTTATAATATATAGTAGTTTATCATTGAAAATACCTTATAATATATAGTAGTTTATCATTGAAAATACCTTATAATATAACGTATTATGCAGTGTATCATTGAAAATACATTATGATATATAGTAGCTTATCATTGAAAATACCTTATAATATATAGTAGTTTATCATTGAAAATACCTTATAAAATAACGTAATATGCAGTGTATCATTGAAAACACCTTATAATATATCATAATATGCAGTTTATCATTGAAAATACCTTATAATATATGGTAAATTGTAGTGTATCAATGAAAATACCTTATAATATAACGTAATATGCAGTGTATCATTGAAAATACCTTATAATATATCATAATATACAGTGTATCATTGAAAATACCATATAATATATCGTAATATGCAGTGTATCATTGAAAATACCTTATAATATAACGTAATATGCAGTGTTTCATTGAAAATACCTTATAATATATAGTAGTTTATCATTGAAAATACCTTATAATATATAGTAGTTTATCATTGAAAATACCTTATAAAATAACGTAATATGCAGTGTATCATTGAAAACACCTTATAATATAACGTAATATGCAGTGTATGATTGAAAATACCTTATGATATAACGTATTATGCAGTGTATCATTGAAAATACCTTATAATATATGGTAATTTGTAGTGTTTCAATGATGGTACCTTATAATATTATGTAATATGCAGTGTACCCTTGAAAATACCTTATAATATATAGTAGTTTATCATTGAAAATACCTTATAATATAACGTATTATGCAGTGTATCATTGAAAATACCTTATAATATATCATAATATACAGTGTATCATTGAAAATACCATATAATATATCGTAATATGCAGTGTATCATTGAAAATACCTTATAGTATAACGTAATATGCAGTGTATCATTGAAAATACCTTATAATATATAGTAGTTTATCATTGAAAATACCTTATAATATATAGTAGTTTATCATTGAAAATACCTTATAATATATCGTAATTTGTAGTGTATCAATGAAAATACCTTATGATATAACGTAATATGCAGTGTATCATTGAAAATACCATATAATATATCGTAATATGCAGTATATCATTGAAAATACCTTAGAATATAACGTAATATGCAGTGTATCATTGAAAATACCTTATAATATAACGTAGTATGCAGTGTATCATTGAAAATACCTTATAATATATGGTAATTTGTAGTGTATCAATGAAAATACCTTATAATATAACGTAATATACAGTGTATCATTGAAAATACCTTATAATATAACGTAGTATGCAGTGTAACATTGAAAACACCTTATAATATCACGTAATATGCAGTGTATCATTGAAAATACCTTTTAATATATAGTAGTTTATCATTGAAAATACCTTATAATATATCATAATATGCAGTTTATCATTGAAAATACCTTATAATATAACGTAGTATGCAGTGTAACATTGAAAACACCTTATAATATCACGTAATATGCAGTGTATCATTGAAAATACCTTATAATATATAGTAGTTTATCATTGAAAATACCTTATAATATATCATAATATGCAGTTTATCATTGAAAATACCTTATAATATATGGTAAATTGTAGTGTATCAATGAAAATACCTTATAATATAACGTAATATGCAATGTATCATTGAAAATACCTTATAATATATAGTAGTTTATCATTGAAAATACCTTATAATATATAGTAGTTTATCATTGAAAATACCTTATAATATAACGTAATATGCAGTGTATCATTGAAAATACCTTATAATATAACGTAATATGCAATGTATCATTGAAAATACCTTATAATATATAGTAGTTTATCATTGAAAATACCTTATAATATATAGTAGTTTATCATTGAAAATACCTTATAATATAACGTATTATGCAGTGTATCATTGAAAATACATTATGATATATAGTAGCTTATCATTGAAAATACCTTATAATATATAGTAGTTTATCATTGAAAATACCTTATAAAATAACGTAATATGCAGTGTATCATTGAAAAACACCTTATAATATATCATAATATGCAGTTTATCATTGAAAATACCTTATAATATATGGTAAATTGTAGTGTATCAATGAAAATACCTTATAATATAACGTAATATGCAGTGTATCATTGAAAATACCTTATAATATATCATAATATACAGTGTATCATTGAAAATACCATATAATATATCGTAATATGCAGTGTATCATTGAAAATACCTTATAATATAACGTAATATGCAGTGTATCATTGAAAATACCTTATAATATATAGTAGTTTATCATTGAAAATACCTTATAATATATAGTAGTTTATCATTGAAAATACCTTATAAAATAACGTAATATGCAGTGTATCATTGAAAACACCTTATAATATAACGTAATATGCAGTGTATGATTGAAAATACCTTATGATATAACGTATTATGCAGTGTATCATTGAAAATACCTTATAATATATGGTAATTTGTAGTGTTTCAATGATGGTACCTTATAATATTATGTAATATGCAGTGTACCCTTGAAAATACCTTATAATATATAGTAGTTTATCATTGAAAATACCTTATAATATAACGTATTATGCAGTGTATCATTGAAAATACATTATGATATAACGTAATATGCAGTGTATCATTGAAAATACCTTATAATATAACGTAGTATGCAGTGTAACATTGAAAACACCTTATAATATCACGTAATATGCAGTGTATCATTGAAAATACCTTATAATATATAGTAGTTTATCATTGAAAATACCTTATAATATATGGTAAATTGTAGTGTATCAATGAAAATACCTTATAATATAACGTAATATGCAGTGTATCATTGAAAATACCTTATAATATATCATAATATACAGTGTATCATTGAAAATACCATATAATATATCGTAATATGCAGTGTATCATTGAAAATACCTTATATTATAACGTATATGCAGTGTATCATTGAAAATACCTTATAATATATAGTAGTTTATCATTGAAAATACCTTATAATATATAGTAGTTTATCATTGAAAATACCTTATAATATATCGTAATTTGTAGTGTATCATTGAAAATACCTTATAATATAACGTAATATGCAGTGTATCATTGAAAATACCATATAATATATCGTAATATGCAGTATATCATTGAAAATACCTTAGAATATAACGTAATATGCAGTGTATCATTGAAAATACCTT
>CAKAJI010000924.1:0-84312 GCA_916610255.1 Lasioglossum lativentre | reverse complement strand
GTAATATGCAGTGTACCATTGAAAATACTTTATAATATATGGTAATATGCAGTCTATCATTGAAAATACCATATAATGTAATGTAATATGCAGTGTATCATTGAAAATACCATATAATATAATGTAGTTTATCATTGAAAATATCTTATAATATAATGTATTATGCAGTGTATCACTAAAAATACCTTATAATATAACGTAATATGCAGTGTACCATAGAAAATACCTTATAATATATCGTAGTTTATCATTGAAAATACCTTATAATATAACGTAATATGCAGTGTATCATTGAAAATACCTTATAATATATCATAATATGTAGTTTATCATTGAAAGTACCTTATAATATAACGTAATATGCAATGTATCACTGAAAATACCTTATAATACAGCGTAGTTTATCATTGAAAATACCTTATAATATAACGTAATATGCAGTGTATCATTGAAAATACTTTATAATATATCGTAATATGCTGTGTATCATTGAAAATAGCATATAATGTAATGTAATATGCAGTGTATCGTTGAAAATACCTTATAGTATAACGTAATATGGAGTGTATCTTTGAAAATACCTTATAGTATAACGTAATATGCAGTGTATCATTGAAAATACTTTATAATATAACGTAATATGCAGTCTATCATTGAAAATACCATATAATGTAATGTAATATGCAGTGTACCATTGAAATACCTTATAATATAACGTAATATGCAGTGTATCATTGAAAATACCTTATAATATATGGTAATTTGTAGTGTATCACTGAAAATACCTTATAATATATCATAATATGTAGTTTATCATTGAAAATACCTTATAATATAACGTAATATGCAGTGTATCATTGAAAATACTTTATAATATATCGTAATATGCTGTGTATCATTGAAAATAGCATATAATGTAATGTAATATGCAGTGTATCGTTGAAAATACCTTATAGTATAACGTAATATGGAGTGTATCTTTGAAAATACCTTATAGTATAACGTAATATGCAGTGTATCATTGGAAATACTTTATAATATAACGTAATATGCAGTCTATCATTGAAAATACCATATAATGTAATGTAATATGCAGTGTACCATTGAAAATACCTTATAATATAACGTAATATGCAGTGTATCATTGAAAATACCTTATAATATAACGTAATATGCAGTGTATCATTGAAAATAACTTATAATATAACGTAATATGCTGTGTATCATTGAAAATACCATATAATGTAATGTAATATGCAGTGTATCGTAGAAAATACCTTATAGTATAACGTAATATGGAGTGTATCTTTGAAAATACCTTATAGTATAACGTAATATGCACTGTATCATTGAAAATACTTTATAATATAACGTAATATGCAGTCTATCATTGAAAATACCATATAATGTAATGTAATATGCAGTGTATCATTGAAAATACCATATAATATATTGTAGTTTATCATTGAAAATATCTTATAATATAATGTATTATGCAGTGTATCACTAAAAATACCTTATAATATAACGTAATATGCAGTGTACCATAGAAAATACCTTATAATATATCGTAGTTTATCATTGAAAATACCTTATAATATAACGTAATATGCAGTGTATCATTGAAATACCTTATAATATATCATAATATGTAGTTTATCATTGAAAGTACCTTATAATATAACGTAATATGCAATGTATCACTGAAAATACCTTATAATACAGCGTAGTTTATCATTGAAAATACCTTATAATATAACGTAATATGCAGTGTATCATTGAAAATACCATATAATATATTGTAGTTTATCATTGAAAATACCTTATAATATAACGTAATATGCAGTGTTTCATTGAAAATAACTTATAATATAACGTAATATGCAGTGTATCATTGAAAATACTTTACAATATATCGTAATTTGTAGTGTATCATTGAAGATTCCTTATAATATAACGTAGTATGGAGTGTATCCTTGAAAATGCCTTATAATATAACGTAATATGCAGTGTACCATAGAAAATACCTTATAATATATCGTAGTTTATCATTGAAAATACCTTATTATATAACGTAATTTGCAGTGTATCACTGAAAATACCTTATAATATAACGTAATATTTAGTTTATCATTGAAAATACCTTATAATATAACGTAATATGCAGTGTATCATTGAAACTACTTTATTATATAACGTAATATGCAGTGTATCATTGAAAATACTTTATAATATGTCGTAATATGTAGTTTATCATTGAAAATACCTTATAATATAACGTAATATGCAGTGTATCATTGAAAATACCTTATAATATATCATAATATGTAGTTTATCATTGCAAGTACCTTATAATATAACGTAATATGCAATGTATCACTGAAAATACCTTATAATACAGCGTAGTTTATCATTGAAAATACCTTATAATATAACGTAATATGCAGTGTATCATTGAAAATACCTTATAATATAACGTAATATGCAGTTTATCATTGAAAATACCTTATAATATAACGTTATATGAAGTCTATCATTGAAAATACCATATAATGTAATGTAATATGCAGTGTACCATTGAAAATACCTTATAATATAACGTAATATGCAGTGTATCATTGAAAATACCTTATAATATAACGTAATATGCAGTGTATCATTGAAAATACTTTATAATATAACGTAATATGCTGTGTATCATTGAAAATACCATATAATGTAATGTAATATGCAGTGTATCGTAGAAAATACCTTATAGTATAACGTAATATGGAGTGTATCATTGAAAATACCTTATAGTATAACGTAATATGCAGTGTATCATTGAAAATACTTTATAATATAACGTAATATGCAGTCTATCATTGAAAATACCATATAATGTAATGTAATATGCAGTGTATCATTGAAAATACCTTATAATATAACGTAATATGCAGTTTTTCATTGAAAATACCTTATAATATAACGTAATATGCAGTGTATCATTGAAACTACTTTATAATATAACGTAATATGCAGTGTATCATTGAAAATACTTTATAATATGTCGTAATATGTAGTTTATCATTGAAAATACCTTATAATATAACGTAATATGCAGTGTATCATTGAAAATACCTTATAATATATCATAATATGTAGTTTATCATTGAAACTACTTTATAATATAACGTAATATGCAGTGTATCACTGAAAATACTTTATAATACAGCGTAGTTTATCATTGAAAATACCTTATAATATAACGTAATATGCAGTGTATCATTGAAAATACCATATAATATATTGTAGTTTATCATTGAAAATACCTTATAATATAACGTAATATGCAGTGTTTCATTGAAAATAACTTATAATATAACGTAATATGCAGTGTATCATTGAAAATACTTTACAATATATCGTAATTTGTAGTGTATCATTGAAGATTCCTTATAATATAACGTAGTATGGAGTGTATCATTGAAAATGCCTTATAATATAACGTAATATGCAGTGTACCATAGAAAATACCTTATAATATATCGTAGTTTATCATTGAAAATACCTTATTATATAACGTAATTTGCAGTGTATCACTGAAAATACCTTATAATATATCATAATATGTAGTTTATCATTGAAAATACCTTATAATATAACGTAATATGCAGTGTATCATTGAAACTACTTTATAATATAACGTAATATGCAGTGTATCATTGAAAATACTTTATAATATGTCGTAATATGTAGTGTATCATTGAAAATACCTTATAATATAACGTAATATGCAGTGTATCATTGAAAATACCTTATAATATATCATAATATGTAGTTTATCATTGAAAGTACCTTATAATATAACGTAATATGCAATGTATCACTGAAAATACCTTATAATACAGCGTAGTGTATCATTGAAAATACCTTATAATATAACGTAATATGCAGTGTATCATTGAAAATACCTTATAATATAACGTAATATGCAGTGTATCATTGAAACTACTTTATAATATAACGTAATATGCAGTGTTTCATTGAAAATACCTTATAATGTAACGTTATATGCAGTGTATCATTGAAAATACATAATAATATAACGTAATATGCAGTGTATCATTGAAAATACTTTACAATATATCGTAATTTGTAGTGTATCATTGAAGATTCCTTATAATATAACGTAATATGCAGTGTATCATTGAAAATACTTTATAATATGTCGTAATATGTAGTTTATCATTGAAAATACCTTATAATATAACGTTATATGCAGTGTTTCATTGAAAATACCTTATAATATAACGTAATATGCTATGTATCACTGAAAATACCTTATAATACAGCGTAGTTTATCATTGAAAATACCTTATAATATAACGTAATGTGCAGTGTATCGTTGCGAATACCTTATAATATAACGTAATTTGCAGTGTATCACTGAAAATACCTTATAATATATCATAATATGTAGTTTATCATTGAAAATACCTTATAATATAACGTAATATGCAGTGTATCATTGAAAATACTTTATAATATATCGTAATATGCTGTGTATCATTGAAAATAGCATATAATGTAATGTAATATGCAGTGTATCGTTGAAAATACCTTATAGTATAACGTAATATGGAGTGTATCTTTGAAAATACCTTATAGTATAACGTAATATGCAGTGTATCATTGAAAATACTTTATAATATAACGTAATATGCAGTCTATCATTGAAAATACCATATAATGTAATGTAATATGCAGTGTATCATTGAAAATACCTTATAATATAACGTAATATGCAGTGTATCATTGAAAATACCTTATAATATAACGTAATTTGCAGTGTATCACTGAAAATACCTTATAATATATCATAATATGTAGTTTATCATTGAAAATACCTTATAATATAACGTAATATGCAGTGTATCATTGAAAATACCTTATAATATAACGTAATATGCTGTGTATCATTGAAAATAGCATATAATGTAATGTAATATGCAGTGTATCATTGAAAATACCTTATAGTATAACGTAATATGCAGTGTATCATTGAAAATACCTTATAGTATAACGTAATATGCAGTGTATCATTGAAAATACTTTATAATATAACGTAATATGCAGTCTATCATTGAAAATACCATATAATGTAATGTAATATGCAGTGTACCATTGAAAATACCTTATAATATAACGTAATATGCAGTGTATCATTGAAAATACCTTATAATATAACGTAATATGCAGTGTATCATTGAAAATACTTTATAATATAACGTAATATGCTGTGTATCATTGAAAATACCATATAATGTAATGTAATATGCAGTGTATCGTAGAAAATACCTTATAGTATAACGTAATATGGAGTGTATCTTTGAAAATACCTTATAGTATAACGTAATATGCAGTGTATCATTGAAAATACTTTATAATATAACGTAATATGCAGTCTATCATTGAAAATACCATATAATGTAATGTAATATGCAGTGTATCATTGAAAATACCATATAATATATTGTAGTTTATCATTGAAAATATCTTATAATATAATGTATTATGCAGTGTATCACTAAAAATACCTTATAATATAACGTAATATGCAGTGTACCATAGAAAATACCTTATAATATATCGTAGTTTATCATTGAAAATACCTTATAATATAACGTAATATGCAGTGTATCATTGAAACTACTTTATAATATAACGTAATATGCAGTGTATCATAGAAAATACTTTATAATATGTCGTAATATGTAGTTTATCATTGAAAATACCTTATAATATAACGTAATATGCAGTGTATCATTGAAAATACCTTATAATATATCGTAATATGTAGTGTATCATTGAAAGTACCTTATAATATAACGTAATATGCAGTGTATCACTGAAAATACGTTATAATACAGCGTAGTTTATCATTGAAGATACCTTATAATATAACGTAATATGGAGTGTATCATTGAAAATACCATATAATATATTGTAGTTTATCATTGAAAATACCTTATAATATAACGTAATATGCAGTGTTTCATTGAAAATAACTTATAATATAACGTAATATGCAGTGTATCATTGAAAATACTTTACAATATATCGTAATTTGTAGTGTATCATTGAAGATTCCTTATAATATAACGTAGTATGGAGTGTATCCTTGAAAATGCCTTATAATATAACGTAATATGCAGTGTACCATAGAAAATACCTTATAATATATCGTAGTTTATCATTGAAAATACCTTATTATATAACGTAATTTGCAGTGTATCACTGAAAATACCTTATAATATATCATAATATGTAGTTTATCATTGAAAATACCTTATAATATAACGTAATATGCAGTGTATCATTGAAAATACTTTATTATATAACGTAATATGCAGTGTATCATTGAAAATACTTTATAATATGTCGTAATATGTAGTTTATCATTGAAAATACCTTATAATATAACGTAATATGCAGTGTATCATTGAAAATACCTTATAATATATCATAATATGTAGTTTATCATTGAAAGTACCTTATAATATAACGTAATATGCAATGTATCACTGAAAATACCTTATAATACAGCGTAGTTTATCATTGAAAATACCTTATAATATAACGTAATATGCAGTGTATCATTGAAAATACCTTATAATATAACGTAATATGCAGTGTATCATTGAAACTACTTTATAATATAACGTAATATGCAGTGTATCATTGAAAATACTTTATAATATAACGTAATATGCAGTCTATCATTGAAAATACCATATAATGTAATGTAATATGCAGTGTATCATTGAAAATACCTTATAATATAACGTAATATGCTGTGTATCATTGAAAATACCTTATAATATAACGTAATATGCAGTGTATCATTGAAAATACTTTATAATATAACGTAATATGCTGTGTATCATTGAAAATACCATATAATGTAATGTAATATGCAGTGTATCGTAGAAAATACCTTATAGTATAACGTAATATGGAGTGTATCTTTGAAAATACCTTATAGTATAACGTAATATGCAGTGTATCATTGAAAATACTTTATAATATAACGTAATATGCAGTCTATCATTGAAAATACCATATAATGTAATGTAATATGCAGTGTATCATTGAAAATACCTTATAATATATCATAATATGTAGTTGATCATTGAAAGTACCTTATAATATAACGTAATATGCAGAGTATCATTGAAAACACCTTATAATATAACGTAATATACATTGTTTCATTGAAAATACCTTATAATATGTCGTAATATGTAGTTTATCATTGAAAATACCTTATAATATAACGTAATATGCAGTGTATCACTGAAAATACCTTACAATATATCATAATATGTAGTTGAACATTGAAAGTACCTTATAATATAACGTAATATGCAGAGTATCATTGAAAATACCTTATAATATAACGTAATATACATTGTTTCATTGAAAATACCTTATAATATGTCGTAATACGTAGTTTATCATTGAAAATACCTTATTATATAACGTAATATGCAGTGTATCACTGAAAATACCTTATGATATAACGTAATATGCAGTGTATCATTGAAAATACTTTATAATATATCGTAATTTGTAGTGTATCATTGAAGATACCTTATAATATAACGTAATATGCAGTGTATCACTGAAAATACCTTATAATATAACGTAATATGCAGTGTATCATTGAAAATACTTTATAATATATCGTAATTTGTAGTGTATCATTGAAAATACCTTATAATATAACGTAATATACAGTGTTTCATTGAAAATACCTTATAATATAATGTCGTATGCAGAGTGTCATTGAAAATACCCTATAATATGTCGTAATATGTAGTTAATCATTGAAAATGCCTTATAATATAACGTAATATGCAGTGTATCATTGAAAATACCTTATTGTATAACGTAATATGCAGTGTATCACTGAAAATACCTTATAATATAATGTCGTATGCAGAGTATCATTGAAAATACCCTATAATATGTCGTAATATGTAGTTAATCATTGAAAATGCCTTATAATATAACGTAATATGCAGTGTATCATTGAAAATACCTTATAATATAACGTAATATGCAGTGTATCATTGAAAATACCTTATAATATAATGTCGTATGCAGAGTATCATTGAAAATACCCTATAATATGTCGTAATATGTAGTTAATCATTGAAAATGCCTTATAATATAACGTAATATGCAGTGTATCATTGAAAATACCTTATAATATAACGTAATATGAAGTGTATCATTGAAAATACCTTATAATATAATGTCGTATGCAGAGTATCATTGAAAATACCCTATAATATGTCGTAATATGTAATTATTCATTGAAAATGCCTTATAATATAACGTAATATGCAGTGTATCATTGAAAATACCTTATAATATATCGTAATGTGTAGTGTATCATTGAAAATGCCTTATAATATATCGTAGTTTATCATTGAAAATACCTTATAATATAACGTAATATGCAGAGTATCATTGAAAATATCTTATAATATAACGTAATATGCAGTGTATCACTGAAAATACCTTGTAATATATCATAATATGTAGTTCATCATTGAAAGTACCTTATAATATAATTTAATATGCAGAGTATCATTGAAAATACCTTATAATATAACGTAATATACATTGTTTCATTGAAAATACCTTATAATATGTCGTAATATGTAGTTTATCATTGAAAATACCTTATAACATAACGTAATATGCAGTGTATCATTGAAAATACCTTATAATATATCGTAGTTTCTCATGGAAAATACCTTATAATATAACGTAATATGCTATGTATCACTGAAAATACCTTATAATACAGCGTAGTTTATCATTGAAAATACCTTATAATATAACGTAATGTGCAGTGTATCGTTGCGAATACCTTATAATATAACGTAATTTGCAGTGTATCACTGAAAATACCTTATAATATATCATAATATGTAGTTTATCATTGAAAATACCTTATAATATAACGTAATATGCAGTGTATCATTGAAAATACTTTATAATATATCGTAATATGCTGTGTATCATTGAAAATAGCATATAATGTAATGTAATATGCAGTGTATCGTTGAAAATACCTTATAGTATAACGTAATATGGAGTGTATGTTTGAAAATACCTTATAGTATAACGTAATATGCAGTGTATCATTGAAAATACTTTATAATATAACGTAATATGCAGTCTATCATTGAAAATACCTTAAAATGTAATGTAATATGCAGTGTACCATTGAAAATACCTTATAATATAACGTAATATGCAGTGTATCATTGAAAATACCTTATAATATAACGTAATATGCAGTGTATCATTGAAAATACTTTATAATATAACGTAATATGCAGTGTATCATTGAAAATACCTTATAATATAACGTAATATGCAGTGTATCATTGAAAATACCTTATAATATAATGTCGTATGCAGAGTATCATTAAAAATACCCTATAATATGTCGTAATATGTAATTATTCATTGAAAATGCCTTATAATATAACGTAATATGCAGTGTATCATTGAAAATACCTTATAATATATCGTAATGTGTAGTGTATCATTGAAAATGCCTTATAATATATCGTAGTTTATCATTGAAAATACCTTATAATATAACGTAATATGCAGAGTATCATTGAAAATATCTTATAATATAACGTAATATGCAGTGTATCACTGAAAATACCTTGTAATATATCATAATATGTAGTTCATCATTGAAAGTACCTTATAATATAATTTAATATGCAGAGTATCATTGAAAATACCTTATAATATAACGTAATATACATTGTTTCATTGAAAATACCTTATAATATGTCGTAATATGTAGTTTATCATTGAAAATACCTTATAACATAACGTAATATGCAGTGTATCATTGAAAATACCTTATAATATATCGTAGTTTCTCATGGAAAATACCTTATAATATAACGTAATATGCTATGTATCACTGAAAATACCTTATAATACAGCGTAGTTTATCATTGAAAATACCTTATAATATAACGTAATGTGCAGTGTATCGTTGCGAATACCTTATAATATAACGTAATTTGCAGTGTATCACTGAAAATACCTTATAATATATCATAATATGTAGTTTATCATTGAAAATACCTTATAATATAACGTAATATGCAGTGTATCATTGAAAATACTTTATAATATATCGTAATATGCTGTGTATCATTGAAAATAGCATATAATGTAATGTAATATGCAGTGTATCGTTGAAAATACCTTATAGTATAACGTAATATGGAGTGTATGTTTGAAAATACCTTATAGTATAACGTAATATGCAGTGTATCATTGAAAATACTTTATAATATAACGTAATATGCAGTCTATCATTGAAAATACCTTAAAATGTAATGTAATATGCAGTGTACCATTGAAAATACCTTATAATATAACGTAATATGCAGTGTATCATTGAAAATACCTTATAATATAACGTAATATGCAGTGTATCATTGAAAATACCTTATAATATAACGTAATATGCAGTGTATCATTGAAAATACCTTATAATATAACGTAATATGCAGTGTATCATTGAAAATACCTTATAATATAATGTCGTATGCAGAGTATCATTAAAAATACCCTATAATATGTCGTAATATGTAATTATTCATTGAAAATGCCTTATAATATAACGTAATATGCAGTGTATCATTGAAAATACCTTATAATATATCGTAATGTGTAGTGTATCATTGAAAATGCCTTATAATATATCGTAGTTTATCATTGAAAATACCTTATAATATAACGTAATATGCAGAGTATCATTGAAAATATCTTATAATATAACGTAATATGCAGTGTATCACTGAAAATACCTTATAATATATCATAATATGTAGTTCATCATTGAAAGTACCTTATAATATAACGTAATATGCAGAGTATCATTGAAAATACCTTATAATATAACGTAATATACATTGTTTCATTGAAAATACCTTATAATATGTCGTAATATGTAGTTTATCATTGAAAATACCTTATAACATAACGTAATATGCAGTGTATCATTGAAAATACCTTATAATATATCGTAGTTTCTCATGGAAAATACCTTATAATATAACGTAATATGCTATGTGTCACTGAAAATACCTTATAATACAGCGTAGTTTATCATTGAAAATACCTTATAATATAACGTAATGTGCAGTGTATCGTTGCGAATACCTTATAATATAACGTAATTTGCAGTGTATCACTGAAAATACCTTATAATATATCATAATATGTAGTTTATCATTGAAAATACCTTATAATATAACGTAATATGCAGTGTATCATTGAAAATACTTTATAATATATCGTAATATGCTGTGTATCATTGAAAATAGCATATAATGTAATGTAATATGCAGTGTATCGTTGAAAATACCTTATAGTATAACGTAATATGGAGTGTATCTTTGAAAATACCTTATAGTATAACGTAATATGCAGTGTATCATTGAAAATACTTTATAATATAACGTAATATGCAGTCTATCATTGAAAATACCATATAATGTAATGTAATATGCAGTGTACCATTGAAAATACCTTATAATATAACGTAATATGCAGTGTATCATTGAAAATACCTTATAATATAACGTAATATGCAGTGTATCATTGAAAATAACTTATAATATAACGTAATATGCTGTGTATCATTGAAAATACCATATAATGTAATGTAATATGCAGTGTATCGTAGAAAATACCTTATAGTATAACGTAATATGGAGTGTATCTTTGAAAATACCTTATAGTATAACGTAATATGCAGTGTATCATTGAAAATACTTTATAATATAACGTAATATGCAGTCTATCATTGAAAATACCATATAATGTAATGTAATATGCAGTGTATCATTGAAAATACCATATAATATATTGTAGTTTATCATTGAAAATATCTTATAATATAATGTATTATGCAGTGTATCACTAAAAATACCTTATAATATAACGTAATATGCAGTGTACCATAGAAAATACCTTATAATATATCGTAGTTTATCATTGAAAATACCTTATAATATAACGTAATATGCAGTGTATCATTGAAACTACTTTATAATATAACGTAATATGCAGTGTATCATAGAAAATACTTTATAATATGTCGTAATATGTAGTTTATCATTGAAAATACCTTACAATACTACGTAATATGCAGTGTATCATTGAAAATACCTTATAATATACCATAATATGTAGTTTATCATTGAAAGTACCTTATAATATAACGTAATATGCAGTGTATCACTGAAAATACCTTATAATACAGCGTAGTTTATCATTGAAAATACCTTATAATATAACGTAATATGCAGTGTATCATTGAAAATACCATATAATATATTGTAGTTTATCATTGAAAATACCTTATAATATAACGTAATATGCAGTGTTTCATTGAAAATAACTTATAATATAACGTAATATGCAGTGTATCATTGAAAATACTTTACAATATATCGTAATTTGTAGTGTATCATTGAAGATTCCTTATAATATAACGTAGTATGGAGTGTATCCTTGAAAATCCCTTATAATATAACGTAATATGCAGTGTACCATAGAAAATACCTTATAATATATCGTAGTTTATCATTGAAAATACCTTATTATATAACGTAATTTGCAGTGTATCACTGAAAATACCTTATAATATATCATAATATGTAGTTTATCATTGAAAATACCTTATAATATAACGTAATATGCAGTGTATCATTGAAACTACTTTATTATATAACGTAATATGCAGTGTATCATTGAAAATACTTTATAATATGTCGTAATATGTAGTTTATCATTGAAAATACCTTATAATATAACGTAATATGCAGTGTATCATTGAAAATACCTTATAATATATCATAATATGTAGTTTATCATTGAAAGTACCTTATAATATAACGTAATATGCAATGTATCACTGAAAATACCTTATAATACAGCGTAGTTTATCATTGAAAATACCTTATAATATAACGTAATATGCAGTGTATCATTGAAAATACCTTATAATATAACGTAATATGCAGTGTATCATTGAAACTACTTTATAATATAACGTAATATGCAGTGTTTCATTGAAAATACCTTATAATGTAACGTTATATGCAGTGTATCATTGAAAATACATAATAATATAACGTAATATGCAGTGTATCATTGAAAATACTTTACAATATATCGTAATTTGTAGTGTATCATTGAAGATTCCTTATAATATAACGTAATGTGCAGTGTATCATTGAAACTACTTTATAATATAACGTAATATGCAGTGTTTCATTGAAAATACCTTATAATGTAACGTTATATGCAGTGTATCATTGAAAATACATAATAATATAACGTAATATGCAGTGTATCATTGAAAATACTTTACAATATATCGTAATTTGTAGTGTATCATTGAAGATTCCTTATAATATAACGTAATATGCAGTGTATCATTGAAAATACTTTATAATATGTCGTAATATGTAGTTTATCATTGAAAATACCTTATAATATAACGTTATATGAAGTCTATCATTGAAAATACCATATAATGTAATGTAATATGCAGTGTACCATTGAAAATACCTTATAATATAACGTAATATGCAGTGTATCATTGAAAATACCTTATAATATAACGTAATATGCAGTGTATCATTGAAAATACTTTATAATATAACGTAATATGCTGTGTATCATTGAAAATACCATATAATGTAATGTAATATGCAGTGTATCGTAGAAAATACCTTATAGTATAACGTAATATGGAGTGTATCATTGAAAATACCTTATAGTATAACGTAATATGCAGTGTATCATTGAAAATACTTTATAATATAACGTAATATGCAGTCTATCATTGAAAATACCATATAATGTAATGTAATATGCAGTGTATCATTGAAAATACCTTATAATATAACGTAATATGCAGTTTTTCATTGAAAATATCTTATAATATAACGTAATATGCAGTGTATCATTGAAACTACTTTATAATATAACGTAATATGCAGTGTATCATTGAAAATACTTTATAATATGTCGTAATATGTAGTTTATCATTGAAAATACCTTATAATATAACGTAATATGCAGTGTATCATTGAAAATACCTTATAATATATCATAATATGTAGTTTATCATTGAAAGTACCTTATAATATAACGTAATATGCAATGTATCACTGAAAATACCTTATAATACAGCGTAGTTTATCATTGAAAATACCTTATAATATAACGTAATATGCAGTGTATCATTGAAAATACCATATAATATATTGTAGTTTATCATTGAAAATACCTTATAATATAACGTAATATGCAGTGTTTCATTGAAAATAACTTATAATATAACGTAATATGCAGTGTATCATTGAAAATACTTTACAATATATCGTAATTTGTAGTGTATCATTGAAGATTCCTTATAATATAACGTAGTATGGAGTGTATCATTGAAAATGCCTTATAATATAACGTAATATGCAGTGTACCATAGAAAATACCTTATAATATATCGTAGTTTATCATTGAAAATACCTTATTATATAACGTAATTTGCAGTGTATCACTGAAAATACCTTATAATATATCATAATATGTAGTTTATCATTGAAAATACCTTATAATATAACGTAATATGCAGTGTATCATTGAAACTACTTTATTATATAACGTAATATGCAGTGTATCATTGAAAATACTTTATAATATGTCGTAATATGTAGTTTATCATTGAAAATACCTTATAATATAACGTAATATGCAGTGTATCATTGAAAATACCTTATAATATATCATAATATGTAGTTTATCATTGAAAGTACCTTATAATATAACGTAATATGCAATGTATCACTGAAAATACCTTATAATACAGCGTAGTTTATCATTGAAAATACCTTATAATATAACGTAATATGCAGTGTATCATTGAAAATACCTTATAATATAACGTAATATGCAGTGTATCATTGAAAATAACCTATAATATGTCGTAATATGTAGTTTATCATTGAAAATACCTTATAATATAACGTTATATGCAGTGTTTCATTGAAAATACCTTATAATATAACGTAATATGCTATGTATCACTGAAAATACCTTATAATACAGCGTAGTTTATCATTGAAAATACCTTATAATATAACGTAATGTGCAGTGTATCGTTGCGAATACCTTATAATATAACGTAATTTGCAGTGTATCACTGAAAATACCTTATAATATATCATAATATGTAGTTTATCATTGAAAATACCTTATAATATAACGTAATATGCAGTGTATCATTGAAAATACTTTATAATATATCGTAATATGCTGTGTATCATTGAAAATAGCATATAATGTAATGTAATATGCAGTGTATCGTTGAAAATACCTTATAGTATAACGTAATATGGAGTGTATCTTTGAAAATACCTTATAGTATAACGTAATATGCAGTGTATCATTGAAAATACTTTATAATATAACGTAATATGCAGTCTATCATTGAAAATACCATATAATGTAATGTAATATGCAGTGTATCATTGAAAATACCTTATAATATAACGTAATATGCAGTGTATCATTGAAAATACCTTATAATATAACGTAATTTGCAGTGTATCACTGAAAATACCTTATTATATATCATAATATGTAGTTTATCATTGAAAATACCTTATAATATAACGTAATATGCAGTGTATCATTGAAAATACTTTATAATATATCGTAATATGCTGTGTATCATTGAAAATAGCATATAATGTAATGTAATATGCAGTGTATCGTTGAAAATACCTTATAGTATAACGTAATATGGAGTGTATCTTTGAAAATACCTTATAGTATAACGTAATATGCAGTGTATCATTGAAAATACCTTATAATATAACGTAATATGCAGTGTATCATTGAAAATACTTTATAATATAACGTAATATGCTGTGTATCATTGAAAATACCATATAATGTAATGTAATATGCAGTGTATCGTAGAAAATACCTTATAGTATAACGTAATATGGAGTGTATGTTTGAAAATACCTTATAGTATAACGTAATATGCAGTGTATCATTGAAAATACTTTATAATATAACGTAATATGCAGTCTATCATTGAAAATACCATATAATGTAATGTAATATGCAGTGTATCATTGAAAATACCATATAATATATTGTAGTTTATCATTGAAAATATCTTATAATATAATGTATTATGCAGTGTATCACTAAAAATACCTTATAATATAACGTAATATGCAGTGTACCATAGAAAATACCTTATAATATATCGTAGTTTATCATTGAAAATACCTTATAATATAACGTAATATGCAGTGTATCATTGAAACTACCATATAATATAACGTAATATGCAGTGTATCATAGAAAATACTTTATAATATGTCGTAATATGTAGTTTATCATTGAAAATACCTTATAATATAACGTAATATGCAGTGTATCATTGAAAATACCTTATAATATATCATAATATGTAGTTTATCATTGAAAGTACCTTATAATATAACGTAATATGCAATGTATCACTGAAAATACCTTATAATACAGCGTAGTTTATCATTGAAAATACCTTATAATATAACGTAATATGCAGTGTATCATTGAAAATACCATATAATATATTGTAGTTTATCATTAAAAATACCTTATAATATAACGTAATATGCAGTGTTTCATTGAAAATAACTTATAATATAACGTAATATGCAGTGTATCATTGAAAATACTTTACAATATATCGTAATTTGTAGTGTATCATTGAAGATTCCTTATAATATAACGTAGTATGGAGTGTATCCTTGAAAATGCCTTATAATATAACGTAATATGCAGTGTACCATAGAAAATACCTTATAATATATCGTAGTTTATCATTGAAAATACCTTATTATATAACGTAATTTGCAGTGTATCACTGAAAATACCTTATAATATATCATAATATGTAGTTTATCATTGAAAATACCTTATAATATAACGTAATATGCAGTGTATCATTGAAACTACTTTATTATATAACGTAATATGCAGTGTATCATTGAAAATACTTTATAATATGTCGTAATATGTAGTTTATCATTGAAAATACCTTATAATATAACGTAATATGCAGTGTATCATTGAAAATACCTTATAATATATCATAATATGTAGTTTATCATTGAAAGTACCTTATAATATAACGTAATATGCAATGTATCACTGAAAATACCTTATAATACAGCGTAGTTTATCATTGAAAATACCTTATAATATAACGTAATATGCAGTGTTTCATTGAAAATAACTTATAATATAACGTAATATGCAGTGTATCATTGAAAATACTTTACAATATATCGTAATTTGTAGTGTATCATTGAAGATTCCTTATAATATAACGTAGTATGGAGTGTATCCTTGAAAATGCCTTATAATATAACGTAATATGCAGTGTACCATAGAAAATACCTTATAATATATCGTAGTTTATCATTGAAAATACCTTATTATATAACGTAATTTGCAGTGTATCACTGAAAATACCTTATAATATATCATAATATGTAGTTTATCATTGAAAATACCTTATAATATAACGTAATGTAGGAAATTGAAGTCGGGTGAATGGAACCAGATAATTTATAAAAAGCGGCACGTTTATTTGCTTCTAATTTTATACAACGCGGTCTTTATTTCTCGATTCGCACGCACACTCTCTCTCTCTCTACAACGCGCTCTTATTTTGCCGATCGGACACTCTCTTTCTCTATAGCTTTATCGTGACTCGCGATTTACTCTTTCTCTGTCCGCGGCCGCGACCTACCTCGCATATATAGGCCGATCGTCGCGCACACACATACATAACTTCGGCCCATATACACGTAATTCGCGGTCGTCGCACCTTTGCTGGTTTCTCTCTCATACACACGCTCTCACTCTCTCACACTCAATCGCTAGGGCGTTCACCTGTCGACGTGTTTATTATTTCGGCGATCCGCGGGCGACCTACACGGCAAAAACGTTTGCCGTTTTTGTCTTTCAGGCGTCCGCGTCCTCGCCGCCGATCGCGTCTAACGGCTCGGACTCCTACACTCGGCCATCCTGCGCTGATATCCGACCCCGGATATCGTCTTCATCATCTTCCTCGCTGAAGTCTTCGTCGGTCGGCTGCGCCCATGGCTTCATGTGGTCGGCTGCTGTTGATGTTCGGAAGGGTCCCTCGTGATCTCCTACCCTCTCAACGACGTACCGGTCCTTGCGCAGCTTTCTAGCAACTCTGTATGGCCCAAGGAATTTGTTGGCCAACTTTAAACCTGGCCCTTGTTGCGTACGCTTAATCGCTACTAGGTCGTCCTCGCGGTATTCCCTCGCGACTATCCTTTTCTTATCGAACCCCTTCCTATTTTCTTTCTGTATCGCCTCGATCGCGTTTCTAGAGCGATCCCGTATTTCATCTCGCTCGGTCTCGAACTGCGTAACCCATTCCCTCTCTAACAATTCGCGAATTTCCGGGCTGTCTCGCAGTCTCGCGTGGGTTCCGAAAAGTACGCGGAACGGCGTCGTACCAATGCCTCGGTGCATCGTTGTATTTAAGCATTGTTGCGCTACTTCTAAATGCTTGTACCATTCCTCGCGTTTTGGATGTGCCAATTTCGTTAATAAAGGGATAAGGGTACGATTCACGCGCTCTACCTGACCGTTCCCTCTTGGAACGCCTGTCGTGATCAGCTGGTGTCGGATCTTCTCTCCCTCACAATATCTCGCGAATTCTCCCGACGTGAACGCTGTTCCACGATCCGAAATGATTCTACGGGGGTTTCCGAAAACGGCCGATTGCTTTTGCAACCTCGCTATAACCTCCGCGGCTCCCGTGCTTTTGGTGGCGTACAACCACGTGAACTTGGAAAATGCGTCTATTACCACCAGAATGTGGTTATAACTCTTTTTGGTGGAGGGTAACGGTCCGAGGTGATCTATGTGAAACGTCTCCAGCGGGGTTTCACCTTTATCCAACGAATTTAGCAGACCCTCCATCTTGCCTTGTTTTCTATTGGCAAGTATGCACGCCACGCAATTCCGAACAACTTTCTCGATCTTAATTCTCGCGCTCGGTATCCAGTAATCGTTGCGAAGTAACGCTTCCGTTTTCGCCACGGAAAAATGACCCCTTTCGTGCGCCTGCCGGATGACTTGATTTTGCATTGAACTCGGAACTACCAGCAATAAACTATCGTCAACGTCCTTAAACAGTAATTCTCCTCGCACCGTGTAACCTTCGACGTTACCTTGCATCGCCAGATCTAATATTTTCCTAACATCTCTGTCCTCACGCTGTGCTCTTCTAAATTGTGGAGTTATTGTGCTGTCGCGCGTTTCTATTAACATGCAGTTGGGAAGCGGGTTACGACTGAGAGCGTCGACGTGCATCATATTTTTCCCGGGCCTGTGCTCTATCTCATACTGGAACTCCTCCAGCAATAAGGCCCACCTTGCAACGCGAACGCACAAGTCCCTTTTTCGCATTGTTAATGCAAACGCGCGGCAATCAGTAAATATTTTGAACGGCGTCCCTAACAGGTATACCCGAAATTTCCGCAACGCCTTTATAATTGCTAACGCCTCTAATTCGTAGCTCGTGTATCTCGATTCCGCCGGTGTGGTTTTCCCGCTCGCGTAGTAAACCGGGTGCATTTTAATGTCGTCCGCGCTTTTCTGGAGAAGTATAGCGCCGTAGCCGTGCATCGACGCGTCAGTATGCAACTGCGTTTCGGCATCCTGTCTATACAAACGCAATACAGGTTCGTCGCTCAATATTTCTTTTAACGTAACAAACGCGGCCCTTTCTTCCTCGCCGAATTTGAAGGGTGTCCCCGCTTTTAACAAGTTACTCAATGGACGCGCTATGCTGGCGTACTGCGGCACGAACTTTCGGAAATATCCACTTAAACCTAAGAAACTCTGAATTTGCTTTACGCTGTTCGGTTCAGGGAATTTCCGGACGGCATCTACCTTACGCGGCGACGGACGCACGTGTCCGTTTCGCACGATGTGTCCCAAGTACTCCACCTCTTCTTGGAGAACACAACATTTTTTCCAGTTAATCTCTAACCCTACTTCGCTCGCAACCGCCAATACCTCTTTCAATCCGATTATCGCCGACTCGCGATCCTCGGAAGGTATTATGAGATCGTCCATGTACGTTATTACGATTTTCCTGCGTATAAGGTCTTTGAAAACTGCGTTTATATATCTCTGAAATACCGACGGCGAATTACAGAGGCCAAACGGGACTCGGAGGAATTCGTAGTGTCCGTCGGGGACAACGAAGGCGGTATACTTCCGACTTTGTTCCTCTAGCGCGACGTGGAAGAATCCGTTTCTGAGATCCAGCGTACTAAAAAATCTCGCGCTCTGTAGCAAATCTAACTGGTCCTCTATCAGCGGTAGCGGGTACCGATCGCGGACTATTTTCTCGTTCAAGCGCCTGTAGTCAACGCATAAACGTATCGCTCCGTCCCTTTTTTTTACTATGACCACAGGGCTTGCATATTCCGACAGAGACGGCTGTATAATTTTTTCCCGCAACCACTCGTCGATCTGCGAGTTTACTTTTTCGCGCTCCGCCGGCGCTAGCCGCCTCGCTCTCTGGAACACCGGCTCTTCGTCTTTAAGAATGATCGACATCTTCAGCCCTACCTCTCGCGTCTTTACCGGCGTATATTCGCGAACTAATTTTTGTACCGCGTTCCTCTGCTCCCCGCGTGGTATATGCGCGACGTCCACGTCCCTGTCCGATACCTCGTCGTTTATACTTATCCGGAATACCTCCGGAAGGTCCCCAATTTCCGCGATTTCGTCGCGCGAAGGGCTAATGTGTACCGTCCCGGCTCGCATCCTGACATCTACCGTGTCCAGAAAATCTGCTCCGATCAGAAATCCATATTCGATAACCTCGTCGTGAATTACTCGGACAACGATGGGGTAGGTATTCCCGTCTACTCGTAGTCTCGCTCTGAACTCGCCCACCGTCGTGTTCTCGCCTTGACCGACCCCGCGGAACCTAATCTCGTGAGAGCTTAACGGAGGGGAGCCGATTTTCGCGTATTGCTCGCTCCGCATTAAACAAAGGTCGCTTCCCGTGTCGATGAGCGCAGTTAATTCGCGACCGTTAACTTCTACCCGTTTTCTGAATTTTGGTGGTCTCACCTCGCTCGTCGCGCAGACGCTCCTCGGTTGCTCGCCACCCCTTTTGGGACATCTCGACGCCAGATGACCCCGCACGCCGCAGTGAAAACATATCGGCCCCTCCGCCTTTGTGGGACAATGTACTCCGATATGGTCGCGCATGCCGCAGTTGAAACAGGACCGATCCTTTGCCCATCCTCCGCTCACTCGCTCTCTTCTTCCGCTGCTTGGCCCGCTGCTTGGCCCGCTGCTTGGCCCGCTGCTTGGCCCGTTGCTCTTCACCTCCTGCCGGTCCATTCTCCTCATGGTGCTCTGTTGGCCTCCATCTCGCAGCATGATTTTCTCGAACGCCTTCAGTAGCGCCGACGTGGACGAATACCCTCCCATCGAGGCCTGGTCCCTCAGGCGCACGTCTGGAATTCCCTCGATCAGATACTCGACGATTTCTTCATCGACTATTGGTACCCGATTTCCTAAAATCACCTTATCGTGCGCGTACTCTTGGAAAGTCTCGCCCCTCCTCCAGGTCCTCTCCTCGAATTGGCGCCGCAAGGCTAATCTACTCAGCGGAAAATGAAAAACGCCTTTTAGTTCCGCTAGCAGCGACTCCACGGACATCCCTATGTGCTCCGGCTTCGAGTGCAGCCAGTCCAGCGCTCTCCCTTTTAGCCGCATTCCTATTAGGATTTTGGTCGAGCCATCGTCCAGCCCGTATGTCGATCTGAGCAAGGCCAGTTGTTTCTCCCAGTTGACAAAATCTTTTGAATTTCCGCTAAAGGGGCAGAGTAAGTCGGCCAGCGCTGTCACCTTCACCCTTGGCGGCGCCTCCGGTACGCTCTCGCGACCTCTACCTAGCGAGGCGGCCGGTACATTCAGGTGTTGCATCTCGCGCATTACCTGGACCTCTCGTCTCGCGATCTCTAGTTCGCGTTGTACCAGCTCCAATTCCTTGCGGTGCAGTTCCATCTGCTGTCGATGGATGTAGGCCTCCATGCTCTCGTGCCCAACTGCTTCATCGGGCACCCACGGCACCGATTCGTCACCGGCGTCGGTTTCTCCTGGTCCTTTCAGCTCAGCCATCCACATGCCCGACGGATCCCGCTCGTTTAGCTTTCTAATCAGCTCCGTTTTGGTCCCTACCGCTGACAGCCCCAAGCGTCTCAGTATCTCCTTCAACTCCGCGACCGAGAAACTCTCCGCGTTCTTCCGTTGCTCCATTGCGATAATTTATCGACTTTTATTCGCGATAACCGTTCTATTCTATTATCGATTCCGACCAGACTCGAATAGATCCCGGACGAGCCCCCAAATTTGTAGGAAATTGAAGTCGGGTGAATGGAACCAGATAATTTATAAAAAGCGGCACGTTTATTTGCTTCTAATTTTATACAACGCGGTCTTTATTTCTCGATTCGCACGCACACTCTCTCTCTCTCTACAACGCGCTCTTATTTTGCCGATCGGACACTCTCTTTCTCTATAGCTTTATCGTGACTCGCGATTTACTCTTTCTCTGTCCGCGGCCGCGACCTACCTCGCATATATAGGCCGATCGTCGCGCACACACATACATAACTTCGGCCCATATACACGTAATTCGCGGTCGTCGCACCTTTGCTGGTTTCTCTCTCATACACACGCTCTCACTCTCTCACACTCAATCGCTAGGGCGTTCACCTGTCGACGTGTTTATTATTTCGGCGATCCGCGGGCGACCTACACGGCAAAAACGTTTGCCGTTTTTGTCTTTCAGGCGTCCGCGTCCTCGCCGCCGATCGCGTCTAACGGCTCGGACTCCTACAGTAATATGCAGTGTATCATTGAAACTACTTTATTATATAACGTAATATGCAGTGTATCATTGAAAATACTTTATAATATGTCGTAATATGTAGTTTATCATTGAAAATACCTTATAATATAACGTAATATGCAGTGTATCATTGAAAATACCATATAATATATTGTAGTTTATCATTGAAAATACCTTATAATATAACGTAATATGCAGTGTTTCATTGAAAATAACTTATAATATAACGTAATATGCAGTGTATCATTGAAAATACTTTACAATATATCGTAATTTGTAGTGTATCATTGAAGATTCCTTATAATATAACGTAGTATGGAGTGTATCATTGAAAATGCCTTATAATATAACGTAATATGCAGTGTACCATAGAAAATACCTTATAATATATCGTAGTTTATCATTGAAAATACCTTATTATATAACGTAATTTGCAGTGTATCACTGAAAATACCTTATAATATATCATAATATGTAGTTTATCATTGAAAATACCTTATAATATAACGTAATATGCAGTGTATCATTGAAACTACTTTATTATATAACGTAATATGCAGTGTATCATTGAAAATACTTTATAATATGTCGTAATATGTAGTTTATCATTGAAAATACCTTATAATATAACGTAATATGCAGTGTATCATTGAAAATACCTTATAATATATCATAATATGTAGTTTATCATTGAAAGTACCTTATAATATAACGTAATATGCAATGTATCACTGAAAATACCTTATAATACAGCGTAGTTTATCATTGAAAATACCTTATAATATAACGTAATATGCAGTGTATCATTGAAAATACCTTATAATATAACGTAATATGCAGTGTATCATTGAAACTACTTTATAATATAACGTAATATGCAGTGTTTCATTGAAAATACCTTATACTGTAACGTTATATGCAGTGTATCATTGAAAATACATAATAATATAACGTAATATGCAGTGTATCATTGAAAATACTTTACAATATATCGTAATTTGTAGTGTATCATTGAAGATTCCTTATAATATAACGTAATATGCAGTGTATCATTGAAAATACTTTATAATATGTCGTAATATGTAGTTTATCATTGAAAATACCTTATAATATAACGTTATATGCAGTGTTTCATTGAAAATACCTTATAATGTAACGTTATATGCAGTGTATCATTGAAAATACCTAATAATATAACGTAATATGCAGTGTATCATTGAAAATACTTTACAATATATCGTAATTTGTAGTGTATCATTGAAGATACCTTATAATATAACGTAATATGGAGTGTATCATTGAAAATGCCTTATAATATAACGTAATATGCAGTGTATCATTGAAAGTACCTTATAATATAACGTTATATGCAGTGTACCACTGAAAATACCTTATAATATACCATAATATGTAGTTTATCATTGAAAGTACCTTATAATATAACGTAATATGCAGTGTATCATTGAAAATACCGTATAATATATTGTAGTTTATCATTGAAAATACCTTATAATATAACGTAATATGCAGTGTTTCATTGAAAATACCTTATAATATTACGTAATATGCAGTGTATCATTGAAAGTACCTTATAATATAACGTTATATGCAGTGTTTCATTGAAAATACCTTATTATATAACGTAATATGCAGTGTATCACTGAAAATACCTTATAATATAACGTAATATGCAGTGTATCACTGAAAATACCGTATAATATATTGTAGTTTATCATTGAAAATACCTTATAATATTACGTAATATGCAGTGTTTCATTGAAAATACCTTATAATATTACGTAATATGCAGTGTATCATTGAAAGTACCTTATAATATAACGTTATATGCAGTGTTTCATTGAAAATACCTTATTATATAACGTAATATGCAGTGTATCATTGAAAATACCTTATAATATATCGTAGTTTCTCATGGAAAATACCTTATAATATAACGTAATATGCTATGTATCACTGAAAATACCTTATAATACAGCGTAGTTTATCATTGAAAATACCTTATAATATAACGTAATATGCAGTGTATCATTGAAAATACCTTATAATATAACGTAATATGCAGTGTATCATTGAAACTACTTTATAATATAACGTAATATGCAGTGTTTCATTGAAAATACCTTATAATGTAACGTTATATGCAGTGTATCATTGAAAATACATAATAATATAACGTAATATGCAGTGTATCATTGAAAATACTTTACAATATATCGTAATTTGTAGTGTATCATTGAAGATTCCTTATAATATAACGTAATATGCAGTGTATCATTGAAAATACTTTATAATATGTCGTAATATGTAGTTTATCATTGAAAATACCTTATAATATAACGTTATATGCAGTGTTTCATTGAAAATACCTTATAATGTAACGTTATATGCAGTGTATCATTGAAAATACCTAATAATATAACGTAATATGCAGTGTATCATTGAAAATACTTTACAATATATCGTAATTTGTAGTGTATCATTGAAGATACCTTATAATATAACGTAATATGGAGTGTATCATTGAAAATGCCTTATAATATAACGTAATATGCAGTGTATCATTGAAAGTACCTTATAATATAACGTAATATGCAGTGTATCATTGAAAATACCGTATAATATATTGTAGTTTATCATTGAAAATACCTTATAATATAACGTAATATGCAGTGTTTCATTGAAAATACCTTATAATATTACGTAATATGCAGTGTATCATTGAAAGTACCTTATAATATAACGTTATATGCAGTGTTTCATTGAAAATACCTTATTATATAACGTAATATGCAGTGTATCACTGAAAATACCTTATAATATAACGTAATATGCAGTGTATCACTGAAAATACCGTATAATATATTGTAGTTTATCATTGAAAATACCTTATAATATTACGTAATATGCAGTGTTTCATTGAAAATACCTTATAATATTACGTAATATGCAGTGTATCATTGAAAGTACCTTATAATATATCATAATATGTAGTTCATCATTGAAAGTACCTTATAATATAACGTAATATGCAGAGTATCATTGAAAATACCTTATAATATAACGTAATATACATTGTTTCATTGAAAATACCTTATAATATGTCGTAATATGTAGTTTATCATTGAAAATACCTTATAACATAACGTAATATGCAGTGTATCATTGAAAATACCTTATAATATATCGTAGTTTCTCATGGAAAATACCTTATAATATAACGTAATATGCTATGTATCACTGAAAATACCTTATAATACAGCGTAGTTTATCATTGAAAATACCTTATAATATAACGTAATGTGCAGTGTATCGTTGAGAATACCTTATAATATAACGTAATATGCAGTGTATCACTGAAAATACCTTATAATATATCATAATATGTAGTTTATCATTGAAAATACCTTATAATATAACGTAATATGCAGTGTATCATTGAAAATACTTTATAATATATCGTAATATGCTGTGTATCATTGAAAATAGCATATAATGTAATGTAATATGCAGTGTATCGTTGAAAATACCTTATAGTATAACGTAATATGGAGTGTATCTTTGAAAATACCTTATAGTATAACGTAATATGCAGTGTATCATTGAAAATACCTTATAATATAACGTAATATGCAGTGTATCACTGAAAATACCTTATAATATAACGTAATATACATTGCTTCATTGAAAACACCTTATAATATGTCGTAATATGTAGTTTATCATTGAAAATACCTTATAATATGACGTAATTTGCAGTGTATCACTGAAAATACCTTATAATATAACGTAATATGCAGTGTATCATTGAAAGTACCTTATAATATAACGTTATATGCAGTGTTTCATTGAAAATACCTTATAATGTAACGTTATATGCAGTGTATCATTGAAAATACCTTATAATATAACGTAATATGCAGTGTATCACTGAAAATACCTTACAATATATCATAATATGTAGTTGAACATTGAAAGTACCTTATAATATAACGTAATTTGCAGTGTATCACTGAAAATACCTTATAATATAACGTAATATGCAGTGTATCATTGAAAGTACCTTATAATATAACGTTATATGCAGTGTTTCATTGAAAATACCTTATAATGTAACGTTATATGCAGTGTATCATTGAAAATACCTTATAATATAACGTAATATGCAGTGTATCACTGAAAATACCTTACAATATATCATAATATGTAGTTGAACATTGAAAGTACCTTATAATATAACGTAATATGCAGAGTATCATTGAAAATACCTTATAATATAACGTAATATACATTGTTTCATTGAAAATACCTTATAATATGTCGTAATACGTAGTTTATCATTGAAAATACCTTATTATATAACGTAATATGCAGTGTATCACTGAAAATACCTTATGATATAACGTAATATGCAGTGTATCATTGAAAATACTTTATAATATATCGTAATTTGTAGTGTATCATTGAAAATACCTTATAATATAACGTAATATGCAGTGTATCATTGAAAATACCTTATAGTATAACGTAATATGCAGTGTATCATTGAAAATACTTTATAATATAACGTAATATGCTGTGTATCATTGAAAATACCATATAATGTAATGTAATATGCAGTGTATTATTGAATATACCTTATAATATAACGTAATATGCAGTGTATCATTGAAAATACCTTATAATATAACGTAATATGCAGTGTATCATTGAAAATACTTTATAATATAACGTAATATGCTGTGTATCATTGAAAATACCATATAATGTAATGTAATATGCAGTGTATCGTAGAAAATACCTTATAGTATAACGTAATATGGAGTGTATCACTGAAAATACCTTACAATATATCATAACATGCAGTGTATCATTGAAAATACTTTATAATATAACGTAATATGCAGAGTATCATTGAAAATACCTTATAATATAACGTAATATACATTGTTTCACTGAAAATACCTTATAATATATCATAATATGTAGTTTATCATTGAAATTACTTTATAATATATCGTAATTTGTAGTGTATCATTGAAAATACCTTATAATATAACGTAATATGCAGTGTATCATTGAAAATACCTTATAGTATAACGTAATATGCAGTGTATCACTGAAAATACCTTATAATATATCATAATATGTAGTTTATCATTGAAAATACCTTATAATATAACGTAATTTGCAGTGTATCACTGAAAATACCTTATAATATAACGTAGTATGCAGTGTATCATTGAAAATACTTTATAATATATCGTAATTTGTAGTGTATCATTGAAGAAACCTTATAATATAACGTAATATGCAGTGTATCACTGAAAATACCTTATAATATATCATAATATGTAGTTTATCACTGAAAATACCTTATAATATATCATAATATGTAGTTTATCATTGAAAATACCTTATAATATAACGTAATATGCAGTGTATCATTGAAAATACCTTATAATATATCGTAGTTTCTCATGGAAAATACCTTATAATATAACGTAATATGCAATGTATCACTGAGAATACCTTATAATACAGCGTAGTTTATCATTGAAAATACCTTATAATATAACGTAATATGCAGTGTGTCACTGAAAATACCTTATAATATATTATAATAGGTAGTTTATCATTGAAAATACCTTATAGTATAACGTAATATGCAGTGTATCATTGAACATACCTTATAATATAACGTAATATGCAGTGTGTCATTGAAAATACCTTATAATATAACGTAATATGCAGTGTATCATTGAAAGTACCTTATAATATAACGTTATATGCAGTGTTTCATTGAAAATACCTTATAATGTAACGTTATATGCAGTGTATCATTGAAAATACCTTATAATATAACGTAATATGCAGTGTATCACTGAAAATACCTTACAATATATCATAATATGTAGTTGAACATTGAAAGTACCTTATAATATAACGTAATATCCAGAGTATCATTGAAAATACCTTATAATATAACGTAATATACATTGTTTCATTGAAAATACCTTATAATATGTCGTAATACGTAGTTTATCATTGAAAATACCTTATTATATAACGTAATATGCAGTGTATCACTGAAAATACCTTATGATATAACGTAATATACATTGCTTCATTGAAAATACCTTATAATGTAACGTTATATGCAGTGTATCATTGAAAATACCTTATAATATAACGTAATATGCAGTGTATCACTGAAAATACCTTACAATATATCATAATATGTAGTTGAACATTGAAAGTACCTTATAATATAACGTAATATGCAGAGTATCATTGAAAATACCTTATAATATAACGTAATATACATTGTTTCATTGAAAATACCTTATAATATGTCGTAATACGTAGTTTATCATTGAAAATACCTTATTATATAACGTAATATGCAGTGTATCACTGAAAATACCTTATGATATAACGTAATATGCAGTGTATCATTGAAAATACTTTATAATATATCCTAATTTGTAGTGTATCATTGAAAATACCTTATAATATAACGTAATATGCAGTGTATCATTGAAAATACCTTATAATATAACGTAATATGCAGTGTATCATTGAAAATACCTTATAATATATCATAATATGTAGTTTATCATTGAAAATACTTTATAATATATCGTAATTTGTAGTGTATCATTGAAAATACCTTATAATATAACGTAATATGCAGTGTATCATTGAAAATACCTTATAGTATAACGTAATATGCAGTGTATCACTGAAAGTACCTTATAATATATCATAATATGTAGTTTATCATTGAAAATACCTTATAATATAACGTAATTTGCAGTGTATCACTGAAAATACCTTATAATATAACGTAATATGCAGTGTATCATTGAAAATACTTTATAATATATCGTAATTTGTAGTGTATCATTGAAGAAACCTTATAATATAACGTAATATGCAGTGTATCACTGAAAGTACCTTATAATATATCATAATATGTAGTTTATCACTGAAAATACCTTATAATATATCATAATATGTAGTTTATCATTGAAAATACCTTATAATATAACGTAATATGCAGTGTATCATTGAAAATACCTTATAATATAACGTAATATGCAGTGTGTCACTGAAAATACCTTATAATATATTATAATAGGTAGTTTATCATTGAAAATACCTTATAGTATAACGTAATATGCAGTGTATCATTGAAAATACCTTATAATACAGCGTAGTTTATCATTGAAAATACCTTATAATATAACGTAATATGCAGTGTATCATTGAAAATACCTTAGTATATATCGTAGTTTATCATTGATAATACCTTATAATGTAACGTAATATGCAGTGTATCATTGAAAATACCTTATAATATATCGTAGTTTCTCATGGAAAATACCTTATAATATAACGTAATATGCAATGTATCACTGAAAATACCTTATAATACAGCGTAGTTTATCATTGAAAATACCTTATAATATAACGTAATATGCAGTGTATCATTGAAAATACCTTATAATATAACGTAATATACATTGCTTCATTGAAAACACCTTATAATATGTCGTAATATGTAGTTTATCATTGAAAATACCTTATAATATAACGTAATATGCAGTGTATCACTGAAAATACCTTATAATATATCATAATATGTAGTTTATCATTGAAAGTACCTTATAATATAACGTAATATGCAGTGTATCATTGAAAATACCTTATAATATAACGTAATATGCAGTGTATCATTGAAAATACTTTATAATATAACGTAATATGCTGTGTATCATTGAAAATACCATATAATGTAATGTAATATGCAGTGTATCATTGAAAATACCTTATAATATAACGTAATATGCAGTCTATCATTGAAAATACCATATAATGTAATGTAATATGCAGTGTATCATTGAAAATACCTTATAATATAACGTAATATGCAGTGTATCATTGAAAATATCTTATAATATAACGTAATATGCAGTGTACCACTGAAAATACCTTATAATATACCATAATATGTAGTTTATCATTGAAAGTACCTTATAATATAACGTAATATGCAGTGTATCATTGAAAATACCGTATAATATATTGTAGTTTATCATTGAAAATACCTTATAATATAACGTAATATGCAGTGTTTCATTGAAAATACCTTATAATATAACGTAATATGCAGTGTATCATTGAAAGTACCTTATAATATAACGTTATATGCAGTGTTTCATTGAAAATACCTTATTATATATCATAATATGTAGTTGATCATTGAAAGTACCTTATAATATAACTTAATATGCAGAGTATCATTGAAAATATCTTATAATATAACGTAATATGCAGTGTATCATTGAAACTACTTTATTATATAACGTAATATGCAGTGTATCATTGAAAATACTTTATAATATGTCGTAATATGTAGTTTATCATTGAAAATACCTTATAATATAACGTTATATGAAGTCTATCATTGAAAATACCATATAATGTAATGTAATATGCAGTGTACCATTGAAAATACCTTATAATATAACGTAATATGCAGTGTATCATTGAAAATACCTTATAATATAACGTAATATGCAGTGTATCATTGAAAATACTTTATAATATAACGTAATATGCTGTGTATCATTGAAAATACCATATAATGTAATGTAATATGCAGTGTATCGTAGAAAATACCTTATAGTATAACGTAATATGGAGTGTATCTTTGAAAATACCTTATAGTATAACGTAATCTGCAGTGTATCATTGAAAATACTTTATAATATAACGTAATATGCAGTCTATCATTGAAAATACCATATAATGTAATGTAATATGCAGTGTATCATTGAAAATACCTTATAATATAACGTAATATGCAGTTTTTCATTGAAAATATCTTATAATATAACGTAATATGCAGTGTATCATTGAAACTACTTTATAATATAACGTAATATGCAGTGTATCATTGAAAATACTTTATAATATGTCGTAATATGTAGTTTATCATTGAAAATACCTTATAATATAACGTAATATGCAGTGTATCATTGAAAATACCTTATAATATATCATAATATGTAGTTTATCATTGAAAGTACCTTATAATATAACGTAATATGCAATGTATCACTGAAAATACCTTATAATACAGCGTAGTTTATCATTGAAAATACCTTATAATATAACGTAATATGCAGTGTATCATTGAAAATACCATATAATATATTGTAGTTTATCATTGAAAATACCTTATAATATAACGTAATATGCAGTGTTTCATTGAAAATAACTTATAATATAACGTAATATGCAGTGTATCATTGAAAATACTTTACAATATATCGTAATTTGTAGTGTATCATTGAAGATTCCTTATAATATAACGTAGTATGGAGTGTATCATTGAAAATGCCTTATAATATAACGTAATATGCAGTGTACCATAGAAAATACCTTATAATATATCGTAGTTTATCATTGAAAATACCTTATTATATAACGTAATTTGCAGTGTATCACTGAAAATACCTTATAATATATCATAATATGTAGTTTATCATTGAAAATACCTTATAATATAACGTAATATGCAGTGTATCATTGAAACTACTTTATTATATAACGTAATATGCAGTGTATCATTGAAAATACTTTATAATATGTCGTAATATGTAGTTTATCATTGAAAATACCTTATAATATAACGTAATATGCAGTGTATCTTTGAAAATACCTTATAATATATCATAATATGTAGTTTATCATTGAAAGTACCTTATAATATAACGTAATATGCAATGTATCACTGAAAATACCTTATAATACAGCGTAGTTTATCATTGAAAATACCTTATAATATAACGTAATATGCAGTGTATCATTGAAAATACCTTATAATATAACGTAATATGCAGTGTATCATTGAAACTACTTTATAATATGTCGTAATATGTAGTTTATCATTGAAAATACCTTATAATATAACGTTATATGCAGTGTTTCATTGAAAATACCTTATAATATAACGTAATATGCTATGTATCACTGAAAATACCTTATAATACAGCGTAGTTTATCATTGAAAATACCTTATAATATAACGTAATGTGCAGTGTATCGTTGCGAATACCTTATAATATAACGTAATTTGCAGTGTATCACTGAAAATACCTTATAATATATCATAATATGTAGTTTATCATTGAAAATACCTTATAATATAACGTAATATGCAGTGTATCATTGAAAATACTTTATAATATATCGTAATATGCTGTGTATCATTGAAAATAGCATATAATGTAATGTAATATGCAGTGTATCGTTGAAAATACCTTATAGTATAACGTAATATGGAGTGTATCTTTGAAAATACATTATAGTATAACGTAATATGCAGTGTATCATTGAAAATACTTTATAATATAACGTAATATGCAGTCTATCATTGAAAATACCATATAATGTAATGTAATATGCAGTGTACCATTGAAAATACCTTATAATATAACGTAATATGCAGTGTATCATTGAAAATACCATATAATGTAATGTAATATGCAGTGTACCATTGAAAATACCTTATAATATAACGTAATATGCAGTGTATCATTGAAAATACCTTATAATATAACGTAATATGCAGTGTATCATTGAAAATACTTTATAATATAACGTAATATGCTGTGTATCATTGAAAATACCATATAATGTAATGTAATATGCAGTGTATCGTAGAAAATACCTTATAGTATAACGTAATATGGAGTGTATCTTTGAAAATACCTTATAGTATAACGTAATATGCAGTGTATCATTGAAAATACTTTATAATATAACGTAATATGCAGTGTATCATTGAAAATACTTTATAATATGTCGTAATATGTAGTTTATCATTGAAAATACCTTATAATATAACGTAATATGCAGTGTATCATTGAAAATACCTTATAATATATCATAATATGTAGTTTATCATTGAAAGTACCTTATAATATAACGTAATATGCAATGTATCACTGAAAATACCTTATAATACAGCGTAGTTTATCATTGAAAATACCTTATAATATAACGTAATATGCAGTGTATCATTGAAAATACCATATAATATATTGTAGTTTATCATTGAAAATACCTTATAATATAACGTAATATGCAGTGTTTCATTGAAAATAACTTATAATATAACGTAATATGCAGTGTATCATTGAAAATACTTTACAATATATCGTAATTTGTAGTGTATCATTGAAGATTCCTTATAATATAACGTAGTATGGAGTGTATCATTGAAAATGCTTTATAATATAACGTAATATGCAGTGTACCATAGAAAATACCTTATAATATATCGTAGTTTATCATTGAAAATACCTTATTATATAACGTAATTTGCAGTGTATCACTGAAAATACCTTATAATATATCATAATATGTAGTTTATCATTGAAAATACCTTATAATATAACGTAATATGCAGTGTATCATTGAAAATACCTTATAATATAACGTAATATGCAGTGTATCACTGAAAATACCTTACAATATATCATAATATGTAGTTGAACATTGAAAGTACCTTATAATATAACGTAATTTGCAGTGTATCACTGAAAATACCTTATAATATAACGTAATATGCAGTGTATCATTGAAAGTACCTTATAATATAACGTTATATGCAGTGTTTCATTGAAAATACCTTATAATGTAACGTTATATGCAGTGTATCATTGAAAATACCTTATAATATAACGTAATATGCAGTGTATCACTGAAAATACCTTACAATATATCATAATATGTAGTTGAACATTGAAAGTACCTTATAATATAACGTAATATGCAGAGTATCATTGAAAATACCTTATAATATAACGTAATATACATTGTTTCATTGAAAATACCTTATAATATGTCGTAATACGTAGTTTATCATTGAAAATACCTTATTATATAACGTAATATGCAGTGTATCACTGAAAATACCTTATGATATAACGTAATATGCAGTGTATCATTGAAAATACTTTATAATATATCGTAATTTGTAGTGTATCATTGAAAATACCTTATAATATAACGTAATATGCAGTGTATCATTGAAAATACCTTATAGTATAACGTAATATGCAGTGTATCATTGAAAATACTTTATAATATAACGTAATATGCTGTGTATCATTGAAAATACCATATAATGTAATGTAATATGCAGTGTATTATTGAATATACCTTATAATATAACGTAATATGCAGTGTATCATTGAAAATACCTTATAATATAACGTAATATGCAGTGTATCATTGAAAATACTTTATTAATATAACGTAATATGCTGTGTATCATTGAAAATACCATATAATGTAATGTAATATGCAGTGTATCGTAGAAAATACCTTATAGTATAACGTAATATGGAGTGTATCACTGAAAATACCTTACAATATATCATAACATGCAGTGTATCATTGAAAATACTTTATAATATAACGTAATATGCAGAGTATCATTGAAAATACCTTATAATATAACGTAATATACATTGTTTCACTGAAAATACCTTATAATATATCATAATATGTAGTTTATCATTGAAATTACTTTATAATATATCGTAATTTGTAGTGTATCATTGAAAATACCTTATAATATAACGTAATATGCAGTGTATCATTGAAAATACCTTATAGTATAACGTAATATGCAGTGTATCACTGAAAATACCTTATAATATATCATAATATGTAGTTTATCATTGAAAATACCTTATAATATAACGTAATTTGCAGTGTATCACTGAAAATACCTTATAATATAACGTAGTATGCAGTGTATCATTGAAAATACTTTATAATATATCGTAATTTGTAGTGTATCATTGAAGAAACCTTATAATATAACGTAATATGCAGTGTATCACTGAAATACCTTATAATATATCATAATATGTAGTTTATCACTGAAAATACCTTATAATATATCATAATATGTAGTTTATCATTGAAAATACCTTATAATATAACGTAATATGCAGTGTATCATTGAAAATACCTTATAATATATCGTAGTTTCTCATGGAAAATACCTTATAATATAACGTAATATGCAATGTATCACTGAGAATACCTTATAATACAGCGTAGTTTATCATTGAAAATACCTTATAATATAACGTAATATGCAGTGTGTCACTGAAAATACCTTATAATATATTATAATAGGTAGTTTATCATTGAAAATACCTTATAGTATAACGTAATATGCAGTGTATCATTGAAAATACCTTATAATACAGCGTAGTTTATCATTGAAAATACCTTATAATATAACGTAATATGCAGTGTATCATTGAAAATACCTTAGTATATATCGTAGTTTATCATTGATAATACCTTATAATGTAACGTAATATGCAGTGTATCATTGAAAATACCTTATAATATATCGTAGTTTCTCATGGAAAATACCTTATAATATAACGTAATATGCAGTGTATCACTGAAAATACCTTATAATATAACGTAATATGCAGTGTATCACTGAAAATACCTTATGATATAACGTAATATACATTGCTTCATTGAAAATACCTTATAATGTAACGTTATATGCAGTGTATCATTGAAAATACCTTATAATATAACGTAATATGCAGTGTATCACTGAAAATACCTTACAATATATCATAATATGTAGTTGAACATTGAAAGTACCTTATAATATAACGTAATATGCAGAGTATCATTGAAAATACCTTATAATATAACGTAATATACATTGTTTCATTGAAAATACCTTATAATATGTCGTAATACGTAGTTTATCATTGAAAATACCTTATTATATAACGTAATATGCAGTGTATCACTGAAAATACCTTATGATATAACGTAATATGCAGTGTATCATTGAAAATACTTTATAATATATCCTAATTTGTAGTGTATCATTGAAAATACCTTATAATATAACGTAATATGCAGTGTATCATTGAAAATACCTTATAATATAACGTAATATGCAGTGTATCACTGAAAATACCTTATAATATATCATAATATGTAGTTTATCATTGAAAATACTTTATAATATATCGTAATTTGTAGTGTATCATTGAAAATACCTTATAATATAACGTAATATGCAGTGTATCATTGAAAAATACCTTATAGTATAACGTAATATGCAGTGTATCACTGAAAATACCTTATAATATAACGTAATATGCAGTGTATCATTGAAAATACCTTATAATATAACGTAATATGCAGTGTGTCACTGAAAATACCTTATAATATATTATAATAGGTAGTTTATCATTGAAATACCTTATAGTATAACGTAATATGCAGTGTATCATTGAAAATACCTTATAATACAGCGTAGTTTATCATTGAAAATACCTTATAATATAACGTAATATGCAGTGTATCATTGAAAATACCTTAGTATATATCGTAGTTTATCATTGATAATACCTTATAATGTAACGTAATATGCAGTGTATCATTGAAAATACCTTATAATATATCGTAGTTTCTCATGGAAAATACCTTATAATATAACGTAATATGCAATGTATCACTGAAAATACCTTATAATACAGCGTAGTTTATCATTGAAAATACCTTATAATATAACGTAATATGCAGTGTATCATTGAAAATACCTTATAATATAACGTAATATACATTGCTTCATTGAAAACACCTTATAATATGTCGTAATATGTAGTTTATCATTGAAAATACCTTATAATATAACGTAATATGCAGTGTATCACTGAAAATACCTTATAATATATCATAATATGTAGTTTATCATTGAAAGTACCTTATAATATAACGTAATATGCAGTGTATCATTGAAAATACCTTATAATATAACGTAATATGCAGTGTATCATTGAAAATACTTTATAATATAACGTAATATGCTGTGTATCATTGAAAATACCATATAATGTAATGTAATATGCAGTGTATCATTGAAAATACCTTATAATATAACGTAATATGCAGTCTATCATTGAAAATACCATATAATGTAATGTAATATGCAGTGTATCATTGAAAATACCTTATAATATAACGTAATATGCAGTGTTTCATTGAAAATATCTTATAATATAACGTAATATGCAGTGTACCACTGAAAATACCTTATAATATACCATAATATGTAGTTTATCATTGACAGTACCTTATAATATAACGTAATATGCAGTGTATCATTGAAAATACCGTATAATATATTGTAGTTTATCATTGAAAATACCTTATAATATAACGTAATATGCAGTGTTTCATTGAAAATACCTTATAATATAACGTAATATGCAGTGTATCATTGAAAGTACCTTATAATATAACGTTATATGCAGTGTTTCATTGAAAATACCTTATTATATATCATAATATGTAGTTGATCATTGAAAGTACCTTATAATATAACTTAATATGCAGAGTATCATTGAAAATATCTTATAATATAACGTAATATGCAGTGTATCATTGAAAATACTTTATAATATAACGTAATATGCTGTGTATCATTGAAAATACCATATAATGTAATGTAATATGCAGTGTATCGTAGAAAATACCTTATAGTATAACGTAATATGGAGTGTATCTTTGAAAATACCTTATAGTATAACGTAATATGCAGTGTATCATTGAAAATACTTTATAATATAACGTAATATGCAGTCTATCATTGAAAATACCATATAATGTAATGTAATATGCAGTGTATCATTGAAAATACCTTATA
Source organism: Lasioglossum lativentre (assembly GCA_916610255.1). NCBI lineage: Eukaryota > Metazoa > Arthropoda > Insecta > Hymenoptera > Halictidae > Lasioglossum > Lasioglossum lativentre. Next base: position 45,400 of record CAKAJI010000924.1, on the reverse strand, counting down.
ATATATCATAATATGTAGTTGATCATTGAAAGTACCTTATAATATAACGTAATATGCAGTGTATCATTGAAAATACCTTATAATATAACGTAATATACATTGTTTCATTGAAAATACCTTATAATATGTCGTAATATGTAGTTTATCATTGAAAATACCTTATTATATAACGTAATATGCAGTGTATCACTGAAAATACCTTATGATATAACGTAATATACATTGCTTCATTGAAAATACCTTATAATGTAACGTTATATGCAGTGTATCATTGAAAATACCTTATAATATAACGTAATATGCTGTGTATCACTGAAAATACCTTACAATATATCATAATATGTATTTGAACATTGAAAGTACCTTATAATATAACGTAATATGCAGAGTATCATTGAAAATACCTTATAATATAACGTAATATACATTGTTTCATTGAAAATACCTTATAATATGTCGTAATACGTAGTTTATCATTGAAAATACCTTATTATATAACGTAATATGCAGTGTATCACTGAAAATACCTTATGATATAACGTAATATGCAGTGTATCATTGAAAATACTTTATAATATATCCTAATTTGTAGTGTATCATTGAAAATACCTTATAATATAACGTAATATGCAGTGTATCATTGAAAATACCTTATAGTATAACGTAATATGCAGTGTATCACTGAAAATACCTTATAATATATCATAATATGTAGTTTATCATTGAAAATACTTTATAATATATCGTAATTTGTAGTGTATCATTGAAAATACCTTATAATATAACGTAATATGCAGTGTATCATTGAAAATACCTTATAGTATAACGTAATATGCAGTGTATCACTGAAAGTACCTTATAATATATCATAATATGTAGTTTATCATTGAAAATACCTTATAATATAACGTAATTTGCAGTGTATCACTGAAAATACCTTATAATATAACGTAATATGCAGTGTATCATTGAAAATACTTTATAATATATCGTAATTTGTAGTGTATCATTGAAGATACCTTATAATATAACGTAATATGCAGTGTATCACTGAAAATACCTTATAATATATCATAATATGTAGTTTATCACTGAAAATACCTTATAATATATCATAATATGTAGTTTATCATTGAAAATACCTTATAGTATAACGTAATATGCAGTGTATCATTGAAAATACCTTATAATACAGCGTAGTTTATCATTGAAAATACCTTATAATATAACGTAATATGCAGTGTATCATTGAAAATACCTTAGTATATATCGTAGTTTATCATTGATAATACCTTATAATGTAACGTAATATGCAGTGTATCATTGAAAATACCTTATAATATATCGTAGTTTCTCATGGAAAATACCTTATAATATAACGTAATATGCAATGTATCACTGAAAATACCTTATAATACAGCGTAGTTTATCATTGAAAATACCTTATAATATAACGTAATATGCAGTGTATCATTGAAAATACCTTATAATATGTCGTAATATGTAGTTTATCATTGAAAATACCTTATAATATAACGTAATATGCAGTGTATCACTGAAAATACCTTATAATATATCATAATATGTAGTTTATCATTGAAAGTACCTTATAATATAACGTAATATGCAGTGTATCATTGAAAATACCTTATAATATAACGTAATATGCAGTGTATCATTGAAAATACTTTATAATATAACGTAATATGCTGTGTATCATTGAAAATACCATATAATGTAATGTAATATGCAGTGTATCATTGAAAATACCTTATAATATAACGTAATATGCAGTGTATCATTGAAAATACCTTATAATATAACGTTATATGCAGTGTTTCATTGAAAATACCTTATTATATATCATAATATGTAGTTGATCATTGAAAGTACCTTATAATATAACTTAATATGCAGAGTATCATTGAAAATATCTTATAATATAACGTAATATGCAGTGTATCATTGAAAATACTTTATAATATAACGTAATATGCAGTGTATCATTGAAAATACCATATAATGTAATGTAATATGCAGTGTATCGTAGAAAATACCTTATAGTATAACGTAATATGGAGTGTATCTTTGAAAATACCTTATAGTATAACGTAATATGCAGTGTATCATTGAAAATACTTTATAATATAACGTAATATGCAGTCTATCATTGAAAATACCATATAATGTAATGTAATATGCAGTGTATCATTGAAAATACCTTATAATATATCATAATATGTAGTTGATCATTGAAAGTACCTTATAATATAACGTAATATACAGTGTTTCATTGAAAATACCTTATAATATAACGTAATATACATTGTTTCATTGAAAATACCTTATAATATGTCGTAATATGTAGTTTATCATTGAAAATACCTTATAATATAACGTAATATGCAGTGTATCACTGAAAATACCTTACAATATATCATAATATGTAGTTGAACATTGAAAGTACCTTATAATATAACGTAATATGCAAAGTATCATTGAAAATACCTTATAATATAACGTAATATACATTGTTTCATTGAAAATACCTTATAATATGTCGTAATACGTAGTTTATCATTGAAAATACCTTATTATATAACGTAATATGCAGTGTATCACTGAAAATACCTTATGATATAACGTAATATGCAGTGTATCATTGAAAATACTTTATAATATATCGTAATTTGTAGTGTATCATTGAAAATACCTTATAATATAACGTAATATGCAGTGTATCACTGAAAATACCTTATAATATAACGTAATATGCAGTGTATCATTGAAAATACTTTATAATATATCGTAATTTGTAGTGTATCATTGAAAATACCTTATAATATAACGTAATATGCAGTGTATCATTGAAAATACCTTATAGTATAACGTAATATGCAGTGTATCACTGAAAATACCTTATAATATATCATAATATGTAGTTTATCATTGAAAATACTTTATAATATATCGTAATTTGTAGTGTATCATTGAAAATACCTTATAATATAACGTTATATGCAGTGTTTCATTGAAAATACCTTATTATATATCATAATATGTAGTTGATCATTGAAAGTACCTTATAATATAACTTAATATGCAGAGTATCATTGAAAATATCTTATAATATAACGTAATATGCAGTGTATCATTGAAAATACTTTATAATATAACGTAATATGCTGTGTATCATTGAAAATACCATATAATGTAATGTAATATGCAGTGTATCGTAGAAAATACCTTATAGTATAACGTAATATGGAGTGTATCTTTGAAAATACCTTATAGTATAACGTAATATGCAGTGTATCATTGAAAATACTTTATAATATAACGTAATATGCAGTCTATCATTGAAAATACCATATAATGTAATGTAATATGCAGTGTATCATTGAAAATACCTTATAATATATCATAATATGTAGTTGATCATTGAAAGTACCTTATAATATAACGTAATATGCAGTGTATCATTGAAAATACCTTATAATATAACGTAATATACATTGTTTCATTGAAAATACCTTATAATATGTCGTAATATGTAGTTTATCATTGAAAATACCTTATTATATAACGTAATATGCAGTGTATCACTGAAAATACCTTATGATATAACGTAATATACATTGCTTCATTGAAAATACCTTATAATGTAACGTTATATGCAGTGTATCATTGAAAATACCTTATAATATAACGTAATATGCTGTGTATCACTGAAAATACCTTACAATATATCATAATATGTATTTGAACATTGAAAGTACCTTATAATATAACGTAATATGCAGAGTATCATTGAAAATACCTTATAATATAACGTAATATACATTGTTTCATTGAAAATACCTTATAATATGTCGTAATACGTAGTTTATCATTGAAAATACCTTATTATATAACGTAATATGCAGTGTATCACTGAAAATACCTTATGATATAACGTAATATGCAGTGTATCATTGAAAATACTTTATAATATATCCTAATTTGTAGTGTATCATTGAAAATACCTTATAATATAACGTAATATGCAGTGTATCATTGAAAATACCTTATAGTATAACGTAATATGCAGTGTATCACTGAAAGTACCTTATAATATATCATAATATGTAGTTTATCATTGAAAATACTTTATAATATATCGTAATATGTAGTGTATCATTGAAAATACCTTATAATATAACGTAATATGCAGTGTATCATTGAAAATACCTTATAGTATAACGTAATATGCAGTGTATCACTGAAAGTACCTTATAATATATCATAATATGTAGTTTATCATTGAAAATACCTTATAATATAACGTAATTTGCAGTGTATCACTGAAAATACCTTATAATATAACGTAATATGCAGTGTATCATTGAAAATACCTTATAATATATCGTAATTTGTAGTGTATCATTGAAAATACCTTATAATATAACGTAATATGCAGTGTATCACTGAAAATACCTTATAATATATCATAATATGTAGTTTATCACTGAAAATACCTTATAATATATCATAATATGTAGTTTATCATTGAAAATACCTTATAATATAACGTAATATGCAGTGTATCATTGAAAATACCTTATAATACAGCGTAGTTTACCATTGAAAATACCTTATAATATAACGTAATATGCAGTGTATCATTGAAAATACCTTAGTATATATCGTAGTTTATCATTGATAATACCTTATAATGTAACGTAATATGCAGTGTATCATTGAAAATACCTTATAATATATCGTAGTTTCTCATGGAAAATACCTTATAATATAACGTAATATGCAATGTATCACTGAAAATACCTTATAATACAGCGTAGTTTATCATTGAAAATACCTTATAATATAACGTAATATGCAGTGTATCATTGAAAATACCTTATAATATGTCGTAATATGTAGTTTATCATTGAAAATACCTTATAATATAACGTAATATGCAGTGTATCACTGAAAATACCTTATAATATATCATAATATGTAGTTTATCATTGAAAGTACCTTATAATATAACGTAATATGCAGTGTATCATTGAAAATACCTTATAATATAACGTAATATGCAGTGTATCATTGAAAATACTTTATAATATAACGTAATATGCTGTGTATCATTGAAAATACCATATAATGTAATGTAATATGCAGTGTATCATTGAAAATACCTTATAATATAACGTAATATGCAGTGTATCATTGAAAGTACCTTATAATATAACGTTATATGCAGTGTTTCATTGAAAATACCTTATTATATATCATAATATGTAGTTGATCATTGAAAGTACCTTATAATATAACTTAATATGCAGAGTATCATTGAAAATATCTTATAATATAACGTAATATGCAGTGTATCATTGAAAATACTTTATAATATAACGTAATATGCTGTGTATCATTGAAAATACCATATAATGTAATGTAATATGCAGTGTATCATAGAAAATACCTTATAGTATAACGTAATATGGAGTGTATCTTTGAAAATACCTTATAGTATAACGTAATATGCAGTGTATCATTGAAAATACTTTATAATATAACGTAATATGCAGTCTATCATTGAAAATACCATATAATGTAATGTAATATGCAGTGTATCATTGAAAATACCTTATAATATATCATAATATGTAGTTGATCATTGAAAGTACCTTATAATATAACGTAATATACAGTGTTTCATTGAAAATACCTTATAATATAACGTAATATACATTGTTTCATTGAAAATACCTTATAATATGTCGTAATATGTAGTTTATCATTGAAAATACCTTATAATATGTCGTAATATGCAGTGTATCACTGAAAATACCTTACAATATATCATAATATGTAGTTGAACATTGAAAGTACCTTATAATATAACGTAATATGCAAAGTATCATTGAAAATACCTTATAATATAACGTAATATACATTGTTTCATTGAAAATACCTTATAATATGTCGTAATACGTAGTTTATCATTGAAAATACCTTATTATATAACGTAATATGCAGTGTATCACTGAAAATACCTTATGATATAACGTAATATGCAGTGTATCACTGAAAATACTTTATAATATATCGTAATTTGTAGTGTATCATTGAAAATACCTTATAATATAACGTAATATGCAGTGTATCACTGAAAATACCTTATAATATAACGTAATATGCAGTGTATCATTGAAAATACTTTATAATATATCGTAATTTGTAGTGTATCATTGAAAATACCTTATAATATAACGTAATATGCAGTGTATCATTGAAAATACCTTATAGTATAACGTAATATGCAGTGTATCACTGAAAATACCTTATAATATATCATAATATGTAGTTTATCATTGAAAATACTTTATAATATATCGTAATTTGTAGTGTATCATTGAAAATACCTTATAATATAACGTAATATGCAGTGTATCATTGAAAATACCTTATAGTATAACGTAATATGCAGTGTATCACTGAAAATACCATATAATGTAATGTAATATGCAGTGTATCATTGAAAATACCTTATAATATAACGTAATATGCAGTGTTTCATTGAAAATATCTTATAATATAACGTAATATGCAGTGTACCACTGAAAATACCTTATAATATACCATAATATGTAGTTTATCATTGAAAGTACCTTATAATATAACGTAATATGCAGTGTATCATTGAAAATACCTTATTATATAACGTAATATGCAGTGTATCATTGAAAATACCTTATAATATAACGTAATACGCAGTGTATCATTGAAAATACTTTATAATATAACGTAATATGCTGTGTATCATTGAAAATACCATATAATGTAATGTAATATGCAGTGTATCATTGAAAATACCTTATAGTATAACGAAATATGGAGTGTATCTTTGAAAATACCTTATAGTATAACGTAATATGCAGTGTATCATTGAAAATACTTTATAATATAACGTAATATGCAGTCTATCATTGAAAATACCATATAATGTAATGTAATATGCAGTGTATCATTGAAAATACCTTATAATATAACGTAATATGCAGTGTTTCATTGAAAATACCTTATTATATAACGTAATATGCAGTGTATCACTGAAAATACCTTATAATATAACGTAATATGCAGTGTATCACTGAAAATACCTTATAATATATCATAATATGTAGTTCATCATTGAAAGTACCTTATAATATAACGTAATATGCAGAGTATCATTGAAAATACCTTATAATATAACGTAATATACATTGTTTCATTGAAAATACCTTATAATATGTCGTAATATGTAGTTTATCATTGAAAATACCTTATAACATAACGTAATATGCAGTGTATCATTGAAAATACCTTATAATATATCGCAGTTTCTCATGGAAAATACCTTATAATATAACGTAATATGCTATGTATCACTGAAAATACCTTATAATACAGCGTAGTTTATCATTGAAAATACCTTATAATATAACGTAATGTGCAGTGTATCGTTGAGAATACCTTATAATATAACGTAATATGCAGTGTATCACTGAAAATACCTTATAATATATCATAATATGTAGTTTATCATTGAAAATACCTTATAATATAACGTAATATGCAGTGTATCATTGAAAATACTTTATAATATATCGTAATATGCTGTGTATCATTGAAAATAGCATATAATGTAATGTAATATGCAGTGTATCGTTGAAAATACCTTATAGTATAACGTAATATGGAGTGTATCTTTGAAAATACCTTATAGTATAACGTAATATGCAGAGTATCATTGAAAATACTTTATAGTATAACGTAATATGCAGTCTATCATTGAAAATACCATATAATGTAATGTAATATGCAGTGTATCATTGAAAATACCTTATAATATAACGTAATATGCAGTGTATCATTGAAAATACCTTATAATATAACGTAATATGCAGTGTATCATTGAAAATACTTTATAATATAACGTAATATGCAGTGTATCATTGAAAATACCTTATAATATAACGTAATAAGCAGTGTATCATTGAAAATACCTTATTATATAACGTAATATGCTGTGTATCATTGAAAATACCTTATAATATAACGTAATATGCAGAGTATCATTGAAAACACCCTTTAATATGTCGTAATATGTAGTTTGTCATTGAAAATGCCTTATAATACAACGTAATAAGCAGTGTATCATTGAAAATACCTTATAATATATCGTAATTTGTAGTGTATCATTGAAAATACCTTATAATATAACGTAATGTGCAGTGTATCATTGAAAATACCTTATAATATATCGTAATTTGTAGTGTATCATTGAAAATACTTTATAATATATCGTAATATGTAGTATATCATTGAAAATACCTTATAATATAACATAATATGCAGTGTATCATTGAAAATACCTTAGTATATATCGTAGTTTATCTTTGAAAATACCTTATAATGTAACGTAATATGCAGTGTATCATTGATAATACCTTATAATATAACGTAATATGCAGTGTATCATTGAAAATACCTTATAATATAACGTAATATGCAGTGTATCATTGAAAATACCTTATAATATAATGTCATATGCAGAGTATCATTGAAAATACCTTATAATATATCGTAGTTTCTGATGGAAAATACCTTATAATATAACGTAATATGCAATGTATCACTGAAAATACCTTATAATACAGCGTAGTTTATCATTGAAAATACCTTATAATATAACGTAATATGCAGTGTGTCACTGAAAATACCTTATAATATATTATAATAGGTAGTTTATCATTGAAAATACCTTATAGTATAACGTAATATGCAGTGTATCATTGAAAATACCTTATAATACAGCGTAGTTTATCATTGAAAATACCTTATAATATAACGTAATATGCAGTGTATCATTGAAAATACCTTAGTATATATCGTAGTTTATCATTGATAATACCTTATAATGTAACGTAATATGCAGTGTATCATTGAAAATACCTTATAATATATCGTAGTTTCTCATTGAAAATACCTTATAATATAACGTAATATGCAATGTATCACTGAAAATACCTTATAATACAGCGTAGTTTATCATTGAAAATACCTTATAATATAACGTAATATGCAGTGTATCATTGAAAATACCTTATAATATAACGTAATATACATTGCTTCATTGAAAACACCTTATAATATGTCGTAATATGTAGTTTATCATTGAAAATACCTTATAATATAACGTAATATGCAGTGTATCACTGAAAATACCTTATAATATATCATAATATGTAGTTTATCATTGAAAGTACCTTATAATATAACGTAATATGCAGTGTATCATTGAAAATACCTTATAATATAACGTAATATGCAGTGTATCATTGAAAATACTTTATAATATAACGTAATATGCTGTGTATCATTGAAAATACCATATAATGTAATGTAATATGCAGTGTATCATTGAAAATACCTTATAATATAACGTAATATGCAGTCTATCATTGAAAATACCATATAATGTAATGTAATATGCAGTGTATCATTGAAAATACCTTATAATATAACGTAATATGCAGTGTTTCATTGAAAATATCTTATAATATAACGTAATATGCAGTGTATCACTGAAAATACCTTATAATATATCATAATATGTAGTTTATCATTGAAAGTACCTTATAATATAACGTAATATGCAGTGTATCATTGAAAATACCGTATAATATATTGTAGTTTATCATTGAAAATACCTTATAATATAACGTAATATGCAGTGTTTCATTGAAAATACCTTATAATATAACGTAATATGCAGTGTATCATTGAAAGTACCTTATAATATAACGTTATATGCAGTGTTTCATTGAAAATACCTTATTATATATCATAATATGTAGTTGATCATTGAAAGTACCTTATAATATAACTTAATATGCAGAGTATCATTGAAAATATCTTATAATATAACGTAATATGCAGTGTATCATTGAAAATACTTTATAATATAACGTAATATGCTGTGTATCATTGAAAATACCATATAATGTAATGTAATATGCAGTGTATCGTAGAAAATACCTTATAGTATAACGTAATATGGAGTGTATCTTTGAAAATACCTTATAGTATAACGTAATATGCAGTGTATCATTGAAAATACTTTATAATATAACGTAATATGCAGTCTATCATTGAAAATACCATATAATGTAATGTAATATGCAGTGTATCATTGAAAATACCTTATAATATATCATAATATGTAGTTGATCATTGAAAGTACCTTATAATATAACGTAATATGCAGAGTATCATTGAAAATACCTTATAATATAACGTAATATACATTGTTTCATTGAAAATACCTTATAATATGTCGTAATATGTAGTTTATCATTGAAAATACCTTATAATATAACGTAATATGCAGTGTATCACTGAAAATACCTTACAATATATCATAATATGTAGTTGAACATTGAAAGTACCTTATAATATAACGTAATATGCAGAGTATCATTGAAAATACCTTATAATATAACGTAATATACATTGTTTCATTGAAAATACCTTATAATATGTCGTAATACGTAGTTTATCATTGAAAATACCTTATTATATAACGTAATATGCAGTGTATCATTGAAAATACCTTATAATATAACGTAATATGCAGTGTATCATTGAAAATACTTTATAATATATCGTAATTTGTAGTGTATCATTGAAGATACCTTATAATATAACGTAATATGCAGTGTATCACTGAAAATACCTTATAATATAACGTAATATGCAGTGTATCATTGAAAATACTTTATAATATATCGTAATTTGTAGTGTATCATTGAAAATACCTTATAATATAACGTAATATGCAGTGTATCATTGAAAATACCTTATAGTATAACGTAATATGCAGTGTATCACTGAAAATACCTTATAATATATCATAATATGTAGTTTATCATTGAAAATACTTTATAATATATCGTAATTTGTAGTGTATCATTGAAAATACCTTATAATATAACGTAATATGCAGTGTATCATTGAAAATACCTTATAGTATAACGTAATATGCAGTGTATCACTGAAAATACCATATAATGTAATGTAATATGAAGTGTATCATTGAAAATACCTTATAATATAACGTAATATGCAGTGTTTCATTGAAAATATCTTATAATATAACGTAATATGCAGTGTACCACTGAAAATACCTTATAATATACCATAATATGTAGTTTATACCTTATAATATAACGTAATATGCAGTGTATCATTGAAAATACCTTATAATATAACGTAATATGCAGTGTATCATTGAAAATACCTTATAATATAACGTAATATGCAGTGTATCATTGAAAATACTTTATAATATAACGTAATATGCTGTGTATCATTGAAAATACCATATAATGTAATGTAATATGCAGTGTATCATTGAAACTACCTTATAGTATAACGAAATATGGAGTGTATCTTTGAAAATACCTTATAGTATAACGTAATATGCAGTGTATCATTGAAAATACTTTATAATATAACGTAATATGCAGTCTATCATTGAAAATACCATATAATGTAATGTAATATGCAGTGTATCATTGAAAATACATTATAATATAACGTAATATGCAGTGTTTCATTGAAAATACCTTATTATATAACGTAATATGCAGTGTATCACTGAAAATACCTTATAATATAACGTAATATGCAGTGTATCACTGAAAATACCTTATAATATATCATAATATGTAGTTCATCATTGAAAGTACCTTATAATATAACGTAATATGCTGAGTATCATTGAAAATACCTTATAATATAACGTAATATACATTGTTTCATTGAAAATACCTTATAATATGTCGTAATATGTAGTTTATCATTGAAAATACCTTATAACATAACGTAATATGCAGTGTATCATTGAAAATACCTTATAATATATCGCAGTTTCTCATGGAAAATACCTTATAATATAACGTAATATGCTATGTATCACTGAAAATACCTTATAATACAGCGTAGTTTATCATTGAAAATACCTTATAATATAACGTAATGTGCAGTGTATCGTTGAGAATACCTTATAATATAACGTAATATGCAGTGTATCACTGAAAATACCTTATAATATAGCATAATATGTAGTTTATCATTGAAAATACCTTATAATATAACGTAATATGCAGTGTATCATTGAAAATACTTTATAATATATCGTAATATGCAGTGTATCATTGAAAATACCTTATAATATATCGTAATTTGTAGTGTATCATTGAAAATACTTTATAGTATATCGTAATATGTAGTATATCATTGAAAATACCTTATAATATAACATAATATGCAGTGTATCATTGAAAGTACCTTAGTATATATCGTAGTTTATCTTTGAAAATACATTATAATGTAACGTAATATGCAGTGTATCATTGATAATACCTTATAATATAACGTAATATGCAGTGTATCATTGAAAATACCTTATAATATAACGTAATATGCAGTGTATCATTGAAAATACCTTATAATATAATGTCATATGCAGAGTATCATTGAAAATACCCTATAATATGTCGTAATATGTAGTTAATCATTGAAAATGCCTTATAATATAACGTAATATGCAGTGTATCATTGAAAATACCTTATAATATATCGTAATGTGTAGTGTATCATTGAAAATGCCTTATAATATATCGTAGTTTATCATTGAAAATACCTTATAATATAACGTAATATTTAGTGTATCATTGAAAATACCTTATAATATAACGTAATATGCAGTGTTTCATTGAAAATATCTTATAATATAACGTAATATGCAGTGTACCACTGAAAATACCTTATAATATACCATAATATGTAGTTTATCATTGAAAGTACCTTATAATATAACGTAATATGCAGTGTATCATTGAAAATACCTTATAATATAACGTAATATGCAGTGTATCATTGAAAATACCTTATAATATAACGTAATATGCAGTGTATCATTGAAAATACTTTATAATATAACGTAATATGCTGTGTATCATTGAAAATACCATATAATGTAATGTAATATGCAGTGTATCATTGAAAATACCTTATAGTATAACGTAATATGGAGTGTATCTTTGAAAATACCTTATAGTATAACGTAATATGCAGTGTATCATTGAAAATACTTTATAATATAACGTAATATGCAGTCTATCATTGAAAATACCATATAATGTAATGTAATATGCAGTGTATCATTGAAAATACATTATAATATAACGTAATATGCAGTGTTTCATTGAAAATACCTTATTATATAACGTAATATGCAGTGTATCACTGAAAATACCTTATAATATAACGTAATATGCAGTGTATCACTGAAAATACCTTATAATATATCATAATATGTAGTTCATCATTGAAAGTACCTTATAATATAACGTAATATGCAGAGTATCATTGAAAATACCTTATAATATAACGTAATATACATTGTTTCATTGAAAATACCTTATAATATGTCGTAATATGTAGTTTATCATTGAAAATACCTTATAACATAACGTAATATGCAGTGTATCATTGAAAATACCTTATAATATATCGCAGTTTCTCATGGAAAATACCTTATAATATAACGTAATATGCTATGTATCACTGAAAATACCTTATAATACAGCGTAGTTTATCATTGAAAATACCTTATAATATAACGTAATGTGCAGTGTATCGTTGAGAATACCTTATAATATAACGTAATATGCAGTGTATCACTGAAAATACCTTATAATATATCATAATATGTAGTTTATCATTGAAAATACCTTATAATATAACGTAATATGCAGTGTATCATTGAAAATACTTTATAATATAACGTAATATGCTGTGTATCATTGAAAATACCATATAATGTAATGTAATATGCAGTGTATCATTGAAAATACCTTATAGTATAACGAAATATGGAGTGTATCTTTGAAAATACCTTATAGTATAACGTAATATGCAGTGTATCATTGAAAATACTTTATAATATAACGTAATATGCAGTGTTTCATTGAAAATACCTTATTATATAACGTAATATGCAGTGTATCACTGAAAATACCTTATAATATAACGTAATATGCAGTGTATCACTGAAAATACCTTATAATATATCATAATATGTAGTTCATCATTGAAAGTACCTTATAATATAACGTAATATGCAGAGTATCATTGAAAATACCTTATAATATAACGTAATATACATTGTTTCATTGAAAATACCTTATAATATGTCGTAATATGTAGTTTATCATTGAAAATACCTTATAACATAACGTAATATGCAGTGTATCATTGAAAATACCTTATAATATATCGCAGTTTCTCATGGAAAATACCTTATAATATAACGTAATATGCTATGTATCACTGAAAATACCTTATAATACAGCGTAGTTTATCATTGAAAATACCTTATAATATAACGTAATGTGCAGTGTATCGTTGAGAATACCTTATAATATAACGTAATATGCAGTGTATCACTGAAAATACCTTATAATATATCATAATATGTAGTTTATCATTGAAAATACCTTATAATATAACGTAATATGCAGTGTATCATTGAAAATACTTTATAATATATCGTAATATGCAGTGTATCATTGAAAATACCTTATAATATATCGTAATTTGTAGTGTATCATTGAAAATACTTTATAGTATATCGTAATATGTAGTATATCATTGAAAATACCTTATAATATAACATAATATGCAGTGTATCATTGAAAGTACCTTAGTATATATCGTAGTTTATCTTTGAAAATACCTTATAATGTAACGTAATATGCAGTGTATCATTGATAATACCTTATAATATAACGTAATATGCAGTGTATCATTGAAAATACCTTATAATATAACGTAATATGCAGTGTATCATTGAAAATACCTTATAATATAATGTCATATGCAGAGTATCATTGAAAATACCCTATAATATGTCGTAATATGCAGTGTATCATTGAAAATACCTTAGTATATATCGTAGTTTATCTTTGAAAATACCTTATAATGTAACGTAATATGCAGTGTATCATTGATAATACCTTATAATATAACGTAATATGCAGTGTATCATTGAAAATACCTTATAATATAACGTAATATGCAGTGTACCATTGAAAATACCTTATAATATAATGTCATATGCAGAGTATCATTGAAAATACCCTATAATATGTCGTAATATGTAGTTAATCATTGAAAATGCCTTATAATATAACGTAATATGCAGTGTATCATTGAAAATACCTTATAATATATCGTAATGTGTAGTGTATCATTGAAAATGCCTTATAATATATCGTAGTTTATCATTGAAAATACCTTATAATATAACGTAATATTTAGTGTATCATTGAAAATACCTTATAATATAACGTAATATGCAGTGTATCATTGAAAATACCTTATAATATATCGTAATATGCAGTGTATCATTGAAAATACCTTATAATATAACGTAATATGCAGTGTATCATTGAAAATACCTAATAATATATTGTAGTTTATCATTGAAAATACCGTATAATATAAAGTTATATGCAGTGTATCATTGAAAATATCTTATAATATAACGTAATATGCAGTGTGTCACTGAAAATACCTTATAATATATTATAATAGGTAGTTTATCATTGAAAATACTTTATAATATAACGTAATATGCAGTGTATCATAGAAAATACCTTATAATACAGCGTAGTTTATCATTGAAAATACCTTATAATATAACATAATATGCAGTGTATCATTGAAAATACCTTAGTATATATCGTAGTTTATCATTGATAATACCTTATAATGTAACGTAATATGCAGTGTATCATTCAAAATACCTTATAATATATCGTAGTTTCTCATGGAAAATACCTTATAATATAACGTAATATGCAATGTATCACTGAAAATACCTTATAATAAAGCGTAGTTTATCATTGAAAATACCTTATAATATAACGTAATATGCAGTGTATCATTGAAAATACCTTATAATATAACGTAATATGCAGTGTGTCACTGAAAATACCTTATAATATATTATAATAGGTAGTTTATCATTGAAAATACCTTATAATATATCGTAATATGCAGTGTATCATTGAAAATACCTTATAATATAACGTAATATGCAGTGTATCATTGAAAATACCTTATAATATATCGTAATTTGTAGTGTATCATTGAAAATGCCTTATAATATATCGTAGTTTATCATTGAAAATACCTTATAATATAACATAATATGCAGTGTATCATTGAAAATACCTTATAATATAATGTCATATGCAGAGTATCATTGAAAATACCCTATAATATGTCGTAATATGTAGTTAATCATTGAAAATGCCTTATAATATAACGTAATATGCAGTGTATCATTGAAAATACCTTATAATATATCGTAATTTGTAGTGTATCATTGAAAATGCCTTATAATATATCGTAGTTTATCATTGAAAATACCTTATAATATAACATAATATGCAGTGTATCATTGAAAATACCTTAGTATATATCGTAGTTTATCTTTGAAAATACCTTATAATGTAACGTAATATGCAGTGTATCATTGATAATACCTTATAATATAACGTAATATGCAGTGCATCATTGAAAATACCTTATAATATAACGTAATATGCAGTGTATCATTGAAAATACCTCTTAATATAACGTAATATACAGTGTTTCATTGAAAATACCTTATAATATAACGTAATATGCAGTTTATCATTGAAAATACCTTATAATATAACGTAATAGGCAGTATATCAATGAAAATATCGCATAATATAACGTAATATACAGTGTTTCATTGAAAATGCCTTAAAATATAACATAATATGCAGTGTATCTTTGAAAATACCTTATAATATAACGTAATATGCAGTATATCATTGAAAATACCTTATAATATATCGTAATTTGTAGTGTATCATTGAAAATACCCTTATCATATAACGTAATATGCAGTGTATCATTGAAAATAAGTTAAAATATATCGCAATATGCAGTGTATCATTGAAAATACCTTATAATATATCGTAATTTGTAGTGTATCATTGAAAATGCCTTATAATATATCGTAGTTTATCATTGAAAATACCTTATAATATAACGTAATATGCAGTGTATCATTGAAAATACCTTAGTATATATCGTAGTTTATCTTTGAAAATACCTTATAATGTAACGTAATATGCAGTGTATCATTGATAATACCTTATAATATAACGAAATATGCAGTGTATCATTGAAAATACCTTATAATATAACGTAATATGCAGTGTATCAGTGAAAATACCTTATAATATAACGTAATATGCAGTGTATCATTGAAAATACTTTATAATATAACGTAATATGCTGTGTATCATTGAAAATACCATATAATGTAATGTAATATGCAGTGTATCATTGAAAATACCTTATAGTATAACGTTATATGCAGTGTATCATGGAAAATACCTAATAATATAACGTAATATGCAGTGTGTCATTGAAAATACCTTATAATATAACGTAATATGCAGTGTATCATTGAAAATACCTAATAATATATTGTAGTTTATCATTGAAAATACCTTATAATATATAGTTATATGCAGTGTATCATTGAAAATACCTTATAATATAACGTAATATGCAGTGTGTCACTGAAAATACCTTATAATATATTATAATAGGTAGTTTATCCTTGAAAATACCTTATAATATAACGTAATATGCAGTGTATCATTGAAAATACCTTATAATATATCGTAATTTGTAGTGTATCATTGAAAATACCTTATAATATAACGTAATATGTAGTGTATCATTGAAAATACCTTATAATATATCGTAATTTGTAGTGTATCATTGAAAATGCCTTATAATATATCGTAGTTTATCATTGAAAATACCTTATAATATAACATAATATGCAGTGTATCATTGAAAATACCTTAGTATATATCGTAGTTTATCTTTGAAAATACCTTATAATGTAACGTAATATGCAGTGTATCATTGATAATACCTTATAATATAACGTAATATGCAGTGCATCATTGAAAATACCTTATAATATAACGTAATATGCAGTGTGTCATTGAAAATACCTCTTAATATAACGTAATATACAGTGTTTCATAGAAAATACCTTATAATATAACGTAATATGCAGTATATCATTGAAAATACCTTATAATATATCGTAATTTGTAGTGTATCATTGAAAATACCCTTATCATATAACGTAATATGCAGTGTATCATTGAAAATAAGTTAAAATATATCGCAATATGCAGTGTATCATTGAAAATACCTTATAATATATCGTAATTTGTAGTGTATCATTGAAAATGCCTTATAATATAACGTAATATGCAGTGTATCATTGAAAATACCTTAGTATATATCGTAGTTTATCTTTGAAAATACCTTATAATGTAACGTAATATGCAGTGTATCATTGATAATACCTTATAATATAACGTAATATGCAGTGTATCATTGAAAATACCTTATAATATAACGTTATATGCAGTGTATCATTGAAAATACCTTATAATATAACGTAATATGCAGTGTATCACTGAAAATACCTTACAATATATCATAATATGTAGTTGAACATTGAAAGTACCTTATAATATAACGTAATATGCAGAGTATCATTGAAAATACCTTATAATATAACGTAATATACATTGTTTCATTGAAAATACCTTATAATATGTCGTAATACGTAGTTTATCATTGAAAATACCTTATTATATAACGTAATATGCAGTGTATCACTGAAAATACCTTAGTATATATCGTAGTTTATCTTTGAAAATACCTTATAATGTAACGTAATATGCAGTGTATCATTGATAATACCTTATAATATAACGTAATATGCAGTTTATCATTGAAAATACCTTATAATATAACGTAATATGCAGTGTATCAGTGAAAATACCTTATAATATAACGTAATATGCAGTGTATCATTGAAAATACTTTATAATATAACGTAATATGCTGTGTATCATTGAAAATACCATATAATGTAATGTAATATGCAGTGTATCATTGAAAATACCTTATAGTATAACGTTATATGCAGTGTATCATGGAAAATACCTAATAATATAACGTAATATGCAGTGTGTCATTGAAAATACCTTATAATATAACGTAATATGCAGTGTATCATTGAAAATACCTAATAATATATTGTAGTTTATCATTGAAAATACCTTATAATATATAGTTATATGCAGTGTATCATTGAAAATACCTTATAATATAACGTAATATGCAGTGTGTCACTGAAAATACCTTATAATATATTATAATAGGTAGTTTATCCTTGAGAATACCTTATAATATAACGTAATATGCAGTGTATCATTGAAAATACCTTATAATATATCGTAATTTGTAGTGTATCATTGAAAATACCTTATAATATAACGTAATATGTAGTGTATCATTGAAAATACCTTATAATATAACGTAATATGCAGTGTATCATTGAAAATACCTTATAATATATCATAATATGCAGTGTATCATTGAAAATACCTTATAATATAACGTAATATGCAGTGTATCATTGAAAATACCTAATAATATATTGTAGTTTATCATTGAAAATACCGTATAATATAAAGTTATATGCAGTGTATCATTGAAAATACCTTATAATATAACGTAATATGCAGTGTGTCACTGAAAATACCTTATAATATATTATAATAGGTAGTTTATCCTTGAAAATACCTTATAATATAACGTAATATGCAGTGTATCATTGAAAATACCTTATAATATAACGTAATATGAAGTGTATCATTGAAAATACCTTATAATATAATGTCATATGCAGAGTATCATTGAAAATACCCTATAATATGTCGTAATATGTAGTTAATCATTGAAAATGCCTTATAATATAACGTAATATGCAGTGTATCATTGAAAATTCCTTATAATATATCGTAATTTGTAGTGTATCATTGAAAATGCCTTATAATATATCGTAGTTTATCATTGAAAATACCTTATAATATAACATAATATGCAGTGTATCATTGAAAATACCTTAGTATATATCGTAGTTTATCTTTGAAAATACCTTACAATGTAACGTAATATGCAGTGTATCATTGATAATACCTTATAATATAACGTAATATGCAGTGCATCATTGAAAATACCTTATAATATAACGTAATATGCAGTGTATCATTGAAAATACCTCTTAATATAACGTAATATACAGTGTTTCATTGAAAATACCTTATAATATAACGTAATATGCAGTTTATCATTGAAAATACCTTATAATATAACGTAATAGGCAGTGTATCAATGAAAATATCGCATAATATAACGTAATATACAGTGTTTCATTGAAAATGCCTTAAAATATAACATAATATGCAGTGTATCTTTGAAAGTACCTTATAATATAACGTAATATGCAGTGCATCATTGAAAATACCTTATAATATATCGTAATTTGTAGTGTATCATTGAAAATACCCTTATCATATAACGTAATATGCTGTGTATCATTGATAATAAGTTAAAATATATCGCAATATGAAGTGTATCATTGAAAATACCTTATAATATATCGTAATTTGTAGTGTATCATTGAAAATGCCTTATAATATATCGTAGTTTATCATTGAAAATACCTTATAATATAACATAATATGCAGTGTATCATTGAAAATACCTTAGTATATATCGTAGTTTATCTTTGAAAATACCTTATAATGTAACGTAATATGCAGTGTATCATTGATAATACCTTATAATATAACGTAATATGCAGTGTATCATTGAAAATACCTTATAATATAACGTAATATGCAGTGTATCAGTGAAAATACCTTATAATATAACGTAATATGCAGTGTATCATTGAAAATACTTTATAATATAACGTAATATGCTGTGTATCATTGAAAATACCATATAATGTAATGTAATATGCAGTGTATCATTGAAAATACCTTATAGTATAACGTTATATGCAGTGTATCATGGAAAATACCTAATAATATAACGTAATATGCAGTGTGTCATTGAAAATACCTTATAATATAATGTCATATGCAGAGTATCATTGAAAATACCCTATAATATGTCGTAATATGTAGTTAATCATTGAAAATGCCTTATAATATAACGTAATATGCAGTGTATCATTGAAAATACCTTATAATATATCGTAATTTGTAGTGTATCATTGAAAATGCCTTATAATATATCGTAGTTTATCATTGAAAATACCTTATAATATAACATAATATGCAGTGTATCATTGAAAACACCTTATAATATAATGTCATATGCAGAGTATCATTGAAAATACCTTATAATATAACATAATATGCAGTGTATCATTGAAAGTACCTTAGTATATATCGTAGTTTATCTTTGAAAATACCTTATAATATAACGTAATATGCAGTGTATCATTGAAAATACCTTATAATATAACGTAATAAGCAGTGTATCATTGAAAATACCTTATTATATAACGTAATATTGTAAGGTTGGTAGGTAATACCCAACGGTAACCAACAACCACGAGGTTGGCAACAAGGACCGATCGTCAATTGTTGGACCGATCGTCGATTGTTATAGACGATCGGGCCGGGACGAGAAGAACAGAGGTTCTTCTTCGTCGAACGCTCGTAGTGAATAAACGTACTGTTGATTTATACATTTTATTCCCGGGTATCTTATTCCATTTATTCCTAACCCGGTCTTACAAATCAGAAGTGGGATTAAAACCAGTGCAGTGTTGAAAAAGTAGTTTACTCTCAATAAAATTTTATTCAAAAAAGGAAAAAATCGCCATGGACACCGGTCGCGAATTTAGGGCGGTAGAACTAAAGGAAATTCTACTGCAGAAAGGTCTACCAACGCACGGGAGGAAGGCCGAACTAATCGCACGATTAAACGAAGCAGATCCCTCTGAAGAGTGGAGGAAAATATCGGTAAATGTTCCGACCACGGTAGACGAAATCGAAGAAGAACGACCGGGACAACTTTTCGAAACCGAAGAAGGAAACGTTCAGCTGGCCTCAGAATTTTCGTTAATTGAGCTGAGTCGCAGGGAAGCGGAACTGAGCAGGAGGGAGGCAGAACTTATGCGACAAGAACTGCAATTGTTACGGCGGGAAAACGATTCCTTACGAGCGTCGCCATTGTTTTCGACGCCATCGTTTCCGACGCCACCAAGAGAAATCGTTAAGCCACGTGTAAATATGAATTCCCTCAGAGAATTATTGAGTGAGTTTCACGGGGGAAATGAAGACTTTGAAGTCTGGGAAAAACACTTACGACTACTTTGCGAGACGTATGAGCTCGACGACAACCACGCGAAGGTGTTAATTGGGACGCGTGCGAAGGGAAAGGTGCAGGCATGGTTGCAATCGAAACCAGAGCTGGTGAGTTTAAGTTTAAACGAACTGTTACGTGAAATGAAAAAGATGTATAGTCATCGGCCGGATAAGTGCGAGTTACGGAAACAATTCGAAGAGCGGAAGTGGCAGGGGGACGAAACATTTAATGACTACTTCCACGACAAAGTTATTAAAGCAAACAGAGTGCCAGTGCCGAGTGACGAGTTGATGGATTACGTCATAAGTGGTATCCCTAATCTGCAGCTGAGAAACCAAGCGTACATGCAGAATTTTGAAAGTGCGTCGGCGTTAATGGGAGCGTTCAAAAATGTCGTTCTACCGACGAAAACTGAAGGAGCGGCAAAACCGCAAACAAAGATCCAAGCGAGACCCGACACGGAAAAGAGCGATACAAAGAAGAGGGAAGACGGTACCTTACGAGAAGGATGCATCCGGAAGGTTGTTCGGTGTTACAATTGTAACCAGATTGGCCACGGCGTAGGAGAGTGTCGACTACCAAAACGGGAAAGAGGGTCCTGTTACAGTTGCGGCGAATTCGGACATTTGAGTAGGAGTTGCCCGAAAAAGGAGCCAACTCGAAGGAGGGACATCGGAAATCTCGAGGAAGCAGGAGGAAGCGACGAGTTCCAGCGGGAACTCACCTACCAGATAAGCGACGGGGACGTTAAGTACATTTTACCACTTATGACTTTATTAGATACGGGTAGCCCGATTAGTTTTATTAAAGAGAAATTCGTTAAAAAATTAAACGTCCGCCCGGCTAGGGATAATCAAAGTAAATATTGCGGAATAAATAGGTCCGAATTAGTCGTTAAGGGACTCGTGAAAGCAACGGTTTCTTTGTACGGGAAGGCGGAGAAAGAGATCGAGATGCGTGTAGTGCCGGATAATACAATGTCTGCGTGCGTTGTGCTAGGTCGGGATACGCTTCAGACGTTCCAGTTAGGTTTCGCGGATCACTCCGGGAGTGACAGAGAAGAACCGATTCACGATATTATGAATATTGAGGTCGAAACGGGGAAGAACAGCATAGTCGATGCAGTCAACATTAATGACAATTTGACTTTCGATACTAAAGAGCAGGCTAAACGAGTGCTTATACAACATTATTTACAACCGGAAAGGCCGGAAACAACAACGGTCAAAACAGAATTAAAACTAATTGTAAATAGCGCAGAACCATTCCATTTCCAGCCGCGGCGTTTATCTTGTGTCGAAAAGGAAAAACTTAAGATAATCTTGGACGATTTATTGGAACAGAAAATAATCCAACGCAGCAATTCCGAATACGCGTCGCCGATCGTATTAACACATAAAAAGAACGGTGAGATCCGATTGTGTATCGACTACCGGGCGTTAAATAAAGTCTTGGCTCGTGATAACTATCCACTACCCGTTATAGAAGACCAATTAATGATTTTGGACGGAAAAAAATATTTTACTCGCTTAGATCTGAAAAATGACTTTTATCACATTAAAGTGGCACCAGACTCAGTTAAATTTACTGCATTTGTGACTCCTTTGGGACATTTTGAGTACTTAAAAATGCCCTTTGGTTTAAAGGTGGGCCCTTCAACTTTCCAACGGTTTATTCAGGAGGTTTTCCAGGAACTAATTTCCGCGGGCGACATCACGGTTTATTTAGATGATATTCTCATTATGTCACACACAATCGAGCACCATTTGAAACTTTTAAAAAGAGTTTTCCGCTTACTCGTGCAAAATAGGATGGAACTGAGAATGGACAAGTGCGAATTTTTTGCAACTAAACTAGAGTATTTAGGATATGTTATTGGGGAGAGCGGTATACGGCCGACAGAAAACGGTATCGCCGCGGTAGAAAAATTTCCCATACCCCAAAATGCAAAAGACATACAAAGTTTTGTGGGATTGAGTTCGTATTTTCGCAAATTTATCGAAAAATTTTCTATAATCGCAAAACCCCTTTACGATCTCCTAAAGAGTGAAGTTCCATTCCAGTTCGGTACAAAAGAATTAGAGGCGTTTGAGGAAATCAAAAGAAAATTAATCTCATCCCCGGTACTTGCTATTTATAGTCCGAGCGATCCAATAGAATTACATTGTGATGCCAGTGCCGTAGGTTTTGGGGCAGTACTGTTACAACGGAAACAGGATATGAAGTACCATCCCGTTTTCTATTTTTCGAAACGTACTACCGAAGTTGAGAGTCGTTACCACAGTTTCGAGTTGGAAACACTCGCGGTAATTTATGCGTTGCGCCGTTTCAGAGTTTATTTATACGGACTAAAATTAAAGATAGTTACCGATTGCGAATCCTTAAAAAATACGCTTAAGAAAAAGGATATTAATCCGCGCATCGCAAGATGGGCTTTAGAATTACAATGTTACGACTATGAGGTGGAGCATCGACCCGGTATGCGGATGCAACATGTGGATGCACTTAGTAGAATGACAAATATTTTAATTGTTGAGGATAACCCACTAGAAGTAAATCTATCAATATGCCAAAATGGAGATGCCGAAATTAGGGAATTACGGAAAAAATTAGAAGAACAGGAACACCCGTTCTACGAAATGAGGAATGGTTTAGTGTATCGGAAGAAAAATACAGAAATATTATTCTACGTTCCCGTTTCCATGAAGAATCATATTTTACATAAAAACCACGATGAAATGGGCCATTTGGGGGTGGAAAAGACAATGAATAATATCACGAAAAATTATTGGTTCCCGCGACTAAAAACGAAGGTGGAAAGTTATATAAGGAACTGCTTGAAATGCATCTCATTTTCACCGAATACAGGGCGAAAAAAAGGCTTCTTGCAGAGCATACCGAAGGGGGACGTTCCATTTCATACCGTACATATTGACCATTACGGTCCGGTAGACAAAAGGCGAGCAGCCAAACAATATGTATTTTTAGTGGTGGATGCGTTCACAAAATATGTAAGGCTATATGCCACCAAGACAACCAAAAGTACGGAGACCATAGACTGCCTAAACGATTATTTTAGGAATTTTAGTCGACCACAAATATTGATTTCGGATAGGGGTTCCTCGTTTACTTCGCGAGAATTTCGCGATTTTACGGATAATAATAATGTCCAACACATATTAATAGCGACGGGATCACCGCAAGCGAACGGGCAGGTGGAGCGGGTAAATCGCGTACTCACTCCAATGTTAGCGAAGTGTGTGGATGACGATACGGGAAGGTACTGGTATCGTATCTTACAAGAAATCGAATTTTCTGTTAATAATAGTATAAATAAGAGCACCGGCGAAACACCGAGCAAATTATTATTTGGAATAAGTCAGCGCGGAAAAATACAAGATGTAGTAGCCGAATATTTGGAAAGCGAGAATAGGAAACCGAGGCCAAACATAGAAGCCGTCCGTGCGAAAGCGTCCGAAAAAATTGTTGCGACCCAAAAATGGAATGAGGAGCAAACAAACCAGAGAAGAAAAGAGCCTCATAGCTATAAGGAAGGAGATCTCGTCATGATCCGAAATTTTGATTGTACCCCGGGCGCGCCAAGAAAATTAGTACCTCAGTTTAAAGGACCTTTTGTAATTAAGAGAGCGCTGAGAAATAGTCGATATGTAGTTGCCGATATAGCCGGTTTCCAAAATTCTCAAAAAGCCTATCAAGGTACTTGGGAACCGAGAAACATGCGACCGTGGCGCGAAATTAATTAGGATAATTTTTATAGTGTATATTGTCGTTACTATCTTATACTTACTTTATATGCAATTACTATATATTTAATTCATAATTACTTTATGTTTACCTTATATTTACTTTAGATTTACTTTATAATTACTTTATATGATAGGCAAATTGTGTGCTATTTGTGAAGTCATCGGTCCGAGGACGGACTTAGGTCAGGATTGGCCGAATTGTAAGGTTGGTAGGTAATACCCAACGGTAACCAACAACCACGAGGTTGGCAACAAGGACCGATCGTCAATTGTTGGACCGATCGTCGATTGTTATAGACGATCGGGCCGGGACGAGAAGAACAGAGGTTCTTCTTCGTCGAACGCTCGTAGTGAATAAACGTACTGTTAATTTATACATTTTATTCCCGGGTATCTTATTCCATTTATTCCTAACCCGGTCTTACAATATTATAAGGTATTTTCAATGATACACTGCATATTACGTTATATTATAAGGTATTTTCAATGATACACTGCATATTACGTTATATTATAAGGTATTTTCAATGATACACTGCATATTACGTTATATTATAAGGTATTTTCAATGATACACTGCATATTACATTATATCATAAGGTATTTTCAATGATACACTGCATATTACTTTATATTATAAGGTGTTTTCAATGATACACAGCATATTACGTTATATTATAAGGTATTTTCAATGATAAACTACTATATATTATAAGGTATTTTCAATGATAAACTACTATATATTATAAGGTATTTTCAATGATACACTGCATATTACGTTATATTATAAGGTATTTTCTATGATACACTGCATATTACGTTATATTATAAGGTATTTTCTATGATACACTGCATATTACGATATATTACATGGTATTTTGATTGATACACTGCATATTACGTTATATTATAAGGTAGTTTCAATGATACACTGCATATTACGTTATATTACAAGGTATTTTCAATGATAAACTACTATATATTATAAGGTATTTTCAATGATAAACTGCTATATATTATAAGGTATTTTCAATGGTAAACTACTATATATTATAAGGTATTTTCAATGATACACTGCATATTACGTTATATTATAAGGTATTTTCATTGGTAAACTACTATATATTATAAGGTATTTTCAATGATACACTGCATATTACGTTATATTATAAGGTATTTTCAACGGTAAACTACTATATATTATAAGGTATTTTCAATGATACACTGCATATTACGTTATATTATAAGGTATTTTCAATGATACACTGCATATTACGTTATATTATAAGGTATTTTCAATGATACACTGCATATTACGTTATATTATAAGGTATTTTCAATGATACACTGCATATTACATTATATCATAAGGTATTTTCAATGATACACTGCATATTACGTTATATTATAAGGTGTTTTCAATGATACACTGCATATTACGTTATATTATAAGGTATTTTCATTGGTAAACTACTATATATTATAAGGTATTTTCAATGATACACTGCATATTACGTTATATTATAAGGTATTTTCAACGGTAAACTACTATATATTATAAGGTATTTTCAATGATACACTGCATATTACGTTATATTATAAGGTATTTTCAATGATACACTGCATATTACGTTATATTATAAGGTATTTTCAATGATACACTGCATATTACGTTATATTATAAGGTATTTTCAATGATACACTGCATATTACATTATATCATAAGGTATTTTCAATGATACACTGCATATTACGTTATATTATAAGATATTTTCTATGATACACTGCATATTACGTTATATTATAAGGTATTTTCTATGATACACTGCATATTACGATATATTATATGGTATTTTGATTGATACACTGCATATTACGTTATATTATAAGGTAGTTTCAATGATACACTGCACATTACGTTATATTATAAGGTATTTTCAATGATAAACTACTATATATTATAAGGTATTTTCAATGATACACTGCATATTACGTTATATTATAAGGTATTTTCAATGATACACTGCATATTACGTTATATTATAAGGTATTTTCAATGATACACTGCATATTACGTTATATTATAAGGTATTTTCAATGATAAACTACTATATATTATAAGGTATTTTCAATGATAAACTTCTATATTTTATAAGGTATTTTCAATGGTAAACTACTATATATTATATGGTATTTTCAATGATACACTGCATATTACGTTATATTATAAGGTGTTTTCAATGATACACTACATATTACGTTATATTATAAGGTATTTTCAATGATAAACTACTATATATTATATGGTATTTTCAATGATACACTGCATATTACGTTATATTATAAGGTAGTTTCAATGATACACTGCATATTACGTTATATTATAAGGTATTTTCAATGATAAACTACTATAAATTATAAGGTATTTTCAATGATAAACTACTATATTTTATAAGGTATTTTCAATGATAAACTACTATATATTATAAGTTATTTTCAATGATAAACTACTATATATTGTAAGGTATTTTCAATGGGAAACTACTATATATTATAAGGTATTTTCAATGATTAACTACTATATATTATAAGTTATTTTCAATGATAAACTACTGTATATTATAAGGTATTTTCAATGGGAAACTACTATATATTATAAGGTATTTTCAATGGGAAACTACTATATATTATAAGGTATTTTCAATGATACACTGCATATTACGTTATATTATAAGGTATTTTCAATGATACACTGCATATTACGTTATATTATAAGGTGTTTTCAATGATACACTGCATATTACGTTATATTATAAGGTATTTTCAATGATAAACCACTATATATTATAAGGTATTTTCAATGATAAACTACTATATATTATAAGGTATTTTCAATGGTAAACTACTATATATTAAAAGGTATTTTCAATGGTAAACTACTATATATTATAAGGTATTTTCAATGATACACTGCATATTACGTTATATTATAAGGTGTTTTCAATGATACACTGCATATTACGTTATATTATAAGGTATTTTCTATGATACACTGCATATTACGTTATATTATAAGGTATTTTCAATGATACACTGCATATTACGATATATTATATGGTATTTTGATTGATACACTGCATATTACGTTATATTATAAGGTATTTTCAATGATACACTGCATATTACGTTATATTATAAGGTATTTTCAATGATAAACTACTATATATTATAATGTATTTTCAATGATAAACTACTATATATTATAAGGTATTTTCAATGGTAAACTACTATATATTATATGGTATTTTCAATGATACACTGCATATTACGTTATATTATAAGGTGTTTTCAATGATACACTACATATTACGTTATATTATAAGGTATTTTCAATGATAAACTACTATATATTATATGGTATTTTCAATGATACACTGCATATTACGTTATATTATAAGGTGTTTTCAATGATACACTACATATTACGTTATATTATAAGGTATTTTCAATGATACACTGCATATTCCGTTATATTATAAGGTATTTTCAATGATTCACTGCATATTACGTTATATTATAAGGTATTTTCAATGATACAATGCATATTACGTTATATTATAAGGTGTTTTCAATGATACACTACTATATATTATAAGGTATTTTCAATGATAAACTTCTATATTTTATAAGGTATTTTCAATGATACACTGCATATTACGTTATATTATAAGGTATTTTCAATGATACACTGCATATTCCGTTATATTATAAGGTATTTTCAATGATTCACTGCATATTACGTTATATTATAAGGTATTTTCAATGATACAATGCATATTACATTATATCATAAGGTATTTTCAATGATACACTGCATATTACGTTATATTATAAGGTGTTTTCAATGATACACTGCATATTACGTTATATTATAAGGTATTTTCAATGATAAACTACTATATATTATAAGGTATTTTCAATGATAAACTTCTATATTTTATAAGGTATTTTCAATGATACACTGCATATTACGTTATATTATAAGGTGTTTTCAATGATACACTACATATTACGTTATATTATAAGGTATTTTCAATGATAAACTACTATATATTATAAGGTATTTTCAATGATACACTGCATATTACGTTATATTATAAGGTGTTTTCAATGATACACTGCATATTACGTTATATTATAAGGTATTTTCTATGATACGCTGCATATTACGTTATATTATAAGGTATTTTCTATGATACACTGCATATTACGATATATTATATGGTATTTTGATTGATACACTGCATATTACGTTATATTATAAGGTAGTTTCAATGATACACTGCATATTACGTTATATTATAAGGTATTTTCAATGATAAACTACTATATATTATAATGTATTTTCAATGATAAACTACTATTTATTATAAGGTATTTTCAATGGTAAACTACTATATATTATAAGGTATTTTCAATGATACACTGCATATTACGTTATATTATAAGGTGTTTTCAATGATACACTACATATTACGTTATATTATAAGGTATTTTCAATGATAAACTACTATATATTATATGGTATTTTCAATGATACACTGCATATTACGTTATATTATAAGGTGTTTTCAATGATACACTACATATTACGTTATATTATAAGGTATTTTCAATGATACACTGCATATTCCGTTATATTATAAGGTATTTTCAATGATTCACTGCATATTACGTTATATTATAAGGTATTTTCAATGATACAATGCATATTACGTTATATTATAAGGTGTTTTCAATGATACACTACTATATATTATAAGGTATTTTCAATGATAAACTTCTATATTTTATAAGGTATTTTCAATGATACACTGCATATTACGTTATATTATAAGGTATTTTCAATGATACACTGCATATTCCGTTATATTATAAGGTATTTTCAATGATTCACTGCATATTACGTTATATTATAAGGTATTTTCAATGATACAATGCATATTACATTATATCATAAGGTATTTTCAATGATACACTGCATATTACGTTATATTATAAGGTGTTTTCAATGATACACTGCATATTACGTTATATTATAAGGTATTTTCAATGATAAACTACTATATATTATAAGGTATTTTCAATGATAAACTTCTATATTTTATAAGGTATTTTCAATGATACACTGCATATTACGTTATATTATAAGGTGTTTTCAATGATACACTACATATTACGTTATATTATAAGGTATTTTCAATGATAAACTACTATATATTATAAGGTATTTTCAATGATACACTGCATATTACGTTATATTATAAGGTATTTTCAATGATACACTGCATATTACGTTATATTATAAGGTATTTTCTATGATACTCTGCATATTACGATATATTATATGGTATTTTCAATGATACACTGCATATTACGTTATATTATAAGGTATTTTCAATGATACACTGCATATTACGTTATATTATAAGGTATTTTCAATGATACACTGCATATTACGTTATATTATAAGGTATTGTCAATGAAAAACTACTATATATTATAAGGTATTTTCAATGATAAACTACTATATATTATATGGTATTTTCAATGGTAAACTACTATATATTATAAGGTATTTTCAATGATAAACCACTATATATTATAAGGTATTTTCAATGATAAACTACTATATATTATAAGGTATTTTCAATGGTAAACTACTATATATTATAAGGTATTTTCAATGATACACTGCATATTACGATATATTATATGGTATTTTCAATGATACACTGCATATTACGTTATATTATAAGGTATTTTCAATGATAAACTACTATATATTATAAGGTATTTTCAATGATACACTGCATATTACGTTATATTATAAGGTATTTTCAATGATACACTGCATATTACGTTATATTATAAGGTATTTTCAATGATACACTGCATATTACGTTATATTATAAGGTAGTTTCAATGATACACTGCATATTACGTTATATTATAAGGTATTTTCAATGATAAACTACTATATATTATAAGGTATTTTCAATGATAAACTACTATATATTATAAGGTATTTTCAATGATAAACTACTATATATTATAAGTTATTTTCAATGATAAACTACTGTATATTATAAGGTATTTTCAATGGGAAACTACTATATATTATAAGGTATTTTCAATGGGAAACTACTATATATTATAAGGTATTTTCAATGATACACTGCATATTACGTTATATTATAAGGTATTTTCAATGATACACTGCATATTACGTTATATTATAAGGTGTTTTCAATGATACACTGCATATTACGTTATATTATAAGGTATTTTCAATGATAAACCACTATATATTATAAGGTATTTTCAATGATAAACTACTATATATTATAAGGTATTTTCAATGGTAAACTACTATATATTAAAAGGTATTTTCAATGGTAAACTACTATATATTATAAGGTATTTTCAATGATACACTGCATATTACGTTATATTATAAGGTGTTTTCAATGATACACTGCATATTACGTTATATTATAAGGTATTTTCTATGATACACTGCATATTACGTTATATTATAAGGTATTTTCTATGATACACTGCATATTACGATATATTATATGGTATTTTGATTGATACACTGCATATTACGTTATATTATAAGGTAGTTTCAATGATACACTGCATATTACGTTATATTATAAGGTATTTTCAATGATAAACTACTATATATTATAATGTATTTTCAATGATAAACTACTATTTATTATCAGGTATTTTCAATGGTAAACTACTATATATTATATGGTATTTTCAATGATACACTGCATATTACGTTATATTATAAGGTGTTTTCAATGATACACTACATATTACGTTATATTATAAGGTATTTTCAATGATAAACTACTATATATTATATGGTATTTTCAATGATACACTGCATATTACGTTATATTATAAGGTGTTTTCAATGATACACTACATATTACGTTATATTATAAGGTATTTTCAATGATACACTGCATATTACGTTATATTATAAGGTAGTTTCAATGATACACTGCATATTACGTTATATTATAAGGTATTTTCAATGATAAACTACTATATATTATAAGGTATTTTCAATGATAAACTACTATATTTTATAAGGTATTTTCAATGATAAACTACTATATATTATAAGTTATTTTCAATGATAAACTACTATATATTGTAAGGTATTTTCAATGGGAAACTACTATATATTATAAGGTATTTTCAATGATACACTGCATATTACGTTATATTATAAGGTATTTTCAATGATAAACTACTATATATTATAAGGTATTTTCAATGATAAACTTCTATATTTTATAAGGTATTTTCAATGGTAAACTACTATATATTATATGGTATTTTCAATGATACACTGCATATTTCGTTATATTATAAGGTGTTTTCAATGATACACTACATATTACGTTATATTATAAGGTATTTTCAATGATAAACTACTATATATTATATGGTATTTTCAATGATACACTGCATATTACGTTATATTATAAGGTAGTTTCAATGATACACTGCATATTACGTTATATTATAAAGTATTTTCAATGATAAACTACTATAAATTATAAGGTATTTTCAATGATAAACTACTATATTTTATAAGGTATTTTCAATGATACACTGCATATTACGTTATATTATAAGGTGTTTTCAATGATACACTACATATTACGTTATATTATAAGGTATTTTCAATGATAAACTACTATATATTATAAGGTATTTTCAATGATACACTGCATATTACGTTATATTATAAGGTATTTTCAATGATACACTGCATATTACGTTATATTATAAGGTATTTTCAATGATACACTGCATATTACGTTATATTATAAGGTATTTTCTATGATACTCTGCATATTACGATATATTATATGGTATTTTCAATGATACACTGCATATTACGTTATATTATAAGGTATTTTCAATGATACACTGCATATTACGTTATATTATAAGGTATTTTCAATGATAAACCACTATATATTATAAGGTATTTTCAATGATAAACTACTATATATTATAAGGTATTTTCAATGGTAAACTACTATATATTATAAGGTATTTTCAATGATACACTGCATATTACGATATATTATATGGTATTTTCAATGATACACTGAATATTACGTTATATTAAAAGGTATTTTCAATGATAAACTACTATATATTATAAGGTATTTTCAATGATACACTGCATATTACGTTATATTATAAGGTATTTTCAATGATACACTGCATATTACGTTATATTATAAGGTATTTTCAATGATACACTGCATATTACGTTATATTATAAGGTAGTTTCAATGATACACTGCATATTACGTTATATTATAAGGTATTTTCAATGATAAACTACTATATATTATAAGGTATTTTCAATGATAAACTACTATATTTTATAAGGTATTTTCAATGATAAACTACTATATATTATAAGTTATTTTCAATGATAAACTACTGTATATTATAAGGTATTTTCAATGGGAAACTACTATATATTATAAGGTATTTTCAATGGGAAACTACTATATATTATAAGGTATTTTCAATGATACACTGCATATTACGTTATATTATAAGGTATTTTCAATGATACACTGCATATTACGTTATATTATAAGGTGTTTTCAATGATACACTGCATATTACGTTATATTATAAGGTATTTTCAATGATAAACCACTATATATTATAAGGTATTTTCAAT
The DNA here is from genome assembly GCA_916610255.1 of Lasioglossum lativentre. Taxonomy (NCBI): domain Eukaryota; kingdom Metazoa; phylum Arthropoda; class Insecta; order Hymenoptera; family Halictidae; genus Lasioglossum; species Lasioglossum lativentre. Next base: position 10,411 of record CAKAJI010000924.1, on the reverse strand, counting down.
GGTAAACTACTATATATTAAAAGGTATTTTCAATGGTAAACTACTATATATTATAAGGTATTTTCAATGATACACTGCATATTACGTTATATTATAAGGTGTTTTCAATGAAACACTGCATATTACGTTATATTATAAGGTATTTTCTATGATACGCTGCATATTACGTTATATTATAAGGTATTTTCTATGATACACTGCATATTACGATATATTATATGGTATTTTGATTGATACACTGCATATTACGTTATATTATAAGGTAGTTTCAATGATACACTGCATATTACGTTATATTATAAGGTATTTTCAATGATAAACTACTATATATTATAATGTATTTTCAATGATAAACTACTATTTATTATAAGGTATTTTCAATGGTAAACTACTATATATTATATGGTATTTTCAATGATACACTGCATATTACGTTATATTATAAGGTGTTTTCAATGATACACTACATATTACGTTATATTATAAGGTATTTTCAATGATACACTGCATATTACGTTATATTATAAGGTATTTTCAATGATACACTGCATATTACGTTATATTATAAGGTATTTTCAATGATACACTGCATATTACGTTATATTATAAGGTATTGTCAATGAAAAACTACTATATATTATAAGGTATTTTCAATGATAAACTACTATATATTATATGGTATTTTCAATGGTAAACTACTATATATTATAAGGTATTTTCAATGATAAACCACTATATATTATAAGGTATTTTCAATGATAAACTACTATATATTATAAGGTATTTTCAATGGTAAACTACTATATATTATAAGGTATTTTCAATGATACACTGCATATTACGATATATTATATGGTATTTTCAATGATACACTGAATATTACGTTATATTATAAGGTATTTTCAATGATAAACTACTATATATTATAAGGTATTTTCAATGATACACTGCATATTACGTTATATTATAAGGTATTTTCAATGATACACTGCATATTACGTTATATTATAAGGTATTTTCAATGATACACTGCATATTACGTTATATTATAAGGTAGTTTCAATGATACACTGCATATTACGTTATATTATAAGGTAGTTTCAATGATAAACTACTATATATTATAAGGTATTTTCAATGATAAACTACTATATTTTATAAGGTATTTTCAATGATAAACTACTATATATTATAAGTTATTTTCAATGATAAACTACTGTATATTATAAGGTATTTTCAATGGGAAACTACTATATATTATAAGGTATTTTCAATGGGAAACTACTATATATTATAAGGTATTTTCAATGATACACTGCATATTACGTTATATTATAAGGTATTTTCAATGATACACTGCATATTACGTTATATTATAAGGTGTTTTCAATGATACACTGCATATTACGTTATATTATAAGGTATTTTCAATGATAAACTACTATATATTATAAGGTATTTTCAATGATAAACTACTATATATTATAAGGTATTTTCAATGGTAAACTACTATATATTAAAAGGTATTTTCAATGGTCAACTACTATATATTATAAGGTATTTTCAATGATACACTGCATATTACGTTATATTATAAGGTGTTTTCAATGATACACTGCATATTACGTTATATTATAAGGTATTTTCTATGATACGCTGCATATTACGTTATATTATACGGTATTTTCTATGATACACTGCATATTACGATATATTATATGGTATTTTGATTGATACACTGCATATTACGTTATATTATAAGGTAGTTTCAATGATACACTGCATATTACGTTATATTATAAGGTATTTTCAATGATAAACTACTATATATTATAATGTATTTTCAATGATAAACTACTATTTATTATAAGGTATTTTCAATGATAAACTACTATATATTATAAGGTATTTTCAATGATACACTGCATATTACGTTATATTATAAGGTGTTTTCAATGATACACTACATATTACGTTATATTATAAGGTATTTTCAATGATAAACTACTATATATTATATGGTATTTTCAATGATACACTGCATATTACGTTATATTATAAGGTATTTTCAATGATACACTACATATTACGTTATATTATAAGGTATTTTCAATGATACACTGCATATTACGTTATATTATAAGGTAGTTTCAATGATACACTGCATATTACGTTATATTATAAGGTATTTTCAATGATAAACTACTATATATTATAAGGTATTTTCAATGATAAACTACTATATTTTATAAGGTATTTTCAATGATAAACTACTATATATTATAAGGTATTTTCAATGATAAACTACTATATATTGTAAGGTATTTTCAATGGGAAACTACTATATATTATAAGGTATTTTCAATGATACACTGCATATTACGTTATATTATAAGGTATTTTCAATGATACACTGCATATTACGTTATATTATAAGGTATTTTCAATGATACACTGCATATTACGTTATATTATAAGGTATTTTCAATGATAAACTACTATATATTATAAGGTATTTTCAATGATAAACTTCTATATTTTATAAGGTATTTTCAATGGTAAACTACTATATATTATAAGGTATTTTCAATGATACACTGCATATTACGTTATATTATAAGGTGTTTTCAATGATACACTACATATTACGTTATATTATAAGGTATTTTCAATGATAAACTACTATATATTATATGGTATTTTCAATGATACACTGCATATTACGTTATATTATAAGGTATTTTCAATGATACACTGCATATTACGTTATATTATAAAGTATTTTCAATGATAAACTACTATAAATTATAAGGTATTTTCAATGATAAACTACTATATATTATAAGGTATTTTCAATGATAAACTACTATATATTATAAGTTATTTTCAATGATAAACTACTATATATTGTAAGGTATTTTCAATGGGAAACTACTATATATTATAAGGTATTTTCAATGATACACTGCATATTACGTTATATTATAAGGTATTTTCAATGATAAACTACTATATATTATAAGGTATTTTCAATGGGAAACTACTATATATTATAAGGTATTTTCAATGATACACTGCATATTACGTTATATTATAAGGTATTTTCAATGATAAACTACTATATATTATAAGGTATTTTCAATGATAAACTACTATATTTTATAAGGTATTTTCAGTGATAAATTACTATATATTATAAGTTATTTTCAATGATAAACTACTATATATTGTAAGGTATTTTCAATGATACACTGCATATTACGTTATATTATAAGGTATTTTCAATGATACACTGCATATTACGTTATATTATAAGGTATTTTCAATGATACACTGCATATTACGTTATATTATAAGGTATTTTCAATGATACACTGCATATTACGTTATATTATAAGGTGTTTTCAATGATACACTGCATATTACGTTATATTATAAGGTATTTTCAATGATAAACTGCATATTACGTTATATTATAAGGTATTTTCAATGATAAACTACTATATATTATAAGGTATTTTCAATGATAAACTACTATATTTTATAAGGTATTTTCAATGATAAACTACTATATATTATAAGTTATTTTCAATGATAAACTACTGTATATTATAAGGTATTTTCAATGGGAAACTACTATATATTATAAGGTATTTTCAATGATACACTGCATATTACGTTATATTATAAGGTATTTTCAATGATACACTGCATATTACGTTATATTATAAGGTATTTTCAATGATACACTGCATATTACGTTATATTATAAGGTGTTTTCAATGATACACTGCATATTACGTTATATTATAAGGTGTTTTCAATGATACACTGCATATTACGTTATATTATAAGGTATTTTCTATGATACGCTGCATATTACGTTATATTATAAGGTATTTTCTATGATACACTGCATATTACGATATATTATATGGTATTTTGATTGATACACTGCATATTACGTTATATTATAAGGTATTTTCAATGATACACTGCATATTACGTTATATTATAAGGTATTTTCAATGATAAACTACTATATATTATAATGTATTTTCAATGATAAACTACTATATATTATAAGGTATTTTCAATGGTAAACTACTATATATTATATGGTATTTTCAATGATACACTGCATATTACGTTATATTATAAGGTGTTTTCAATGATACACTACATATTACGTTATATTATAAGGTATTTTCAATGATAAACTACTATATATTATATGGTATTTTCAATGATACACTGCATATTACGTTATATTATAAGGTGTTTTCAATGATACACTACATATTACGTTATATTATAAGGTATTTTCAATGATACACTGCATATTACGTTATATTATAAGGTATTTTCAATGATACACTGCATATTACGTTATATTATAAGGTATTTTCAATGATAAACTACTATATATTATAAGGTATTTTCAATGATAAACTACTATATTTTATAAGGTATTTTCAATGATAAACTACTATATATTATAAGTTATTTTCAATGATAAACTACTATATATTGTAAGGTATTTTCAATGGGAAACTACTATATATTATAAGGTATTTTCAATGATACACTGCATATTACGTTATATTATAAGGTATTTTCAATGATACACTGCATATTACGTTATATTATAAGGTATTTTCAATGATACACTGCATATTACGTTATATTATAAGGTATTTTCAATGATAAACTACTATATATTATAAGGTATTTTCAATGATAAACTTCTATATTTTATAAGGTATTTTCAATGGTAAACTACTATATATTATAAGGTATTTTCAATGATACACTGCATATTACGTTATATTATAAGGTGTTTTCAATGATACACTACATATTACGTTATATTATAAGGTATTTTCAATGATAAACTACTATATATTGTATGGTATTTTCAATGATACACTGCATATTACGTTATATTATAAGGTAGTTTCAATGATACACTGCATATTACGTTATATTATAAAGTATTTTCAATGATAAACTACTATAAATTATAAGGTATTTTCAATGATAAACTACTATATTTTATAAGGTATTTTCAATGATAAACTACTATATATTATAAGTTATTTTCAATGATAAACTACTATATATTGTAAGGTATTTTCAATGGGAAACTACTATATATTATAAGGTATTTTCAATGATACACTGCATATTACGTTATATTATAAGGTATTTTCAATGATAAACTACTATATATTGTAAGGTATTTTCAATGGGAAACTACTATATATTATAAGGTATTTTCAATGATACACTGCATATTACGTTATATTATAAGGTATTTTCAATGATAAACTACTATATATTATAAGGTATTTTCAATGATAAACTACTATATTTTATAAGGTATTTTCAGTGATAAACTACTATATATTATAAGTTATTTTCAATGATAAACTACTATATATTGTAAGGTATTTTCAATGATACACTGCATATTACGTTATATTATAAGGTATTTTCAATGATACACTGCATATTACGTTATATTATAAGGTATTTTCAATGATACACTGCATATTACGTTATATTATAAGGTATTTTCAATGATACACTGCATATTACGTTATATTATAAGGTGTTTTCAATGATACACTGCATATTACGTTATATTATAAGGTATTTTCAATGATAAACTGCATATTACGTTATATTATAAGGTATTTTCAATGATAAACTACTATATATTATAAGGTATTTTCAATGATAAACTACTATATTTTATAAGGTATTTTCAATGATAAACTACTATATATTATAAGTTATTTTCAATGATAAACTACTGTATATTATAAGGTATTTTCAATGGGAAACTACTATATATTATAAGGTATTTTCAATGATACACTGCATATTACGTTATATTATAAGGTATTTTCAATGATAAACCACTATATATTATAAGGTATTTTCAATGATAAACTACTATATATTATAAGGTATTTTCAATGGTAAACTACTATATATTAAAAGGTATTTTCAATGGTAAACTACTATATATTATAAGGTATTTTCAATGATACACTGCATATTACGTTATATTATAAGGTGTTTTCAATGATACACTGCATATTACGTTATATTATAAGGTATTTTCTATGATACGCTGCATATTACGTTATATTATAAGGTATTTTCTATGATACACTGCATATTACGATATATTATATGGTATTTTGATTGATACACTGCATATTACGTTATATTATAAGGTATTTTCAATGATACACTGCATATTACGTTATATTATAAGGTATTTTCAATGATAAACTACTATATATTATAAGGTATTTTCAATGATAAACTACTATATATTATAAGGTATTTTCAATGGTAAACTACTATATATTATATGGTATTTTCAATGATACACTGCATATTACGTTATATTATAAGGTGTTTTCAATGATACACTACATATTACGTTATATTATAAGGTATTTTCAATGATAAACTACTATATATTATATGGTATTTTCAATGATACACTGCATATTACGTTATATTATAAGGTGTTTTCAATGATACACTGCATATTACGTTATATTATAAGGTATTTTCAATGATACACTGCATATTACGTTATATTATAAGGTATTTTCAATGATACACTGCATATTACGTTATATTATAAGGTATTTTCAATGATAAACTACTATATATTATAAGGTATTTTCAATGATAAACTACTATATTTTATAAGGTATTTTCAATGATAAACTACTATATATTATAAGTTATTTTCAATGATAAACTACTATATATTATAAGGTATTTTCAATGGGAAACTACTATATATTATAAGGTATTTTCAATGATACACTGCATATTACGTTATATTATAAGGTATTTTCAATGATACACTGCATATTACGTTATATTATAAGGTATTTTCAATGATACACTGCATATTACGTTATATTATAAGGTATTTTCAATGATAAACTACTATATATTATAAGGTATTTTCAATGATAAACTTCTATATTTTATAAGGTATTTTCAATGGTAAACTACTATATATTATAAGGTATTTTCAATGATACACTGCATATTACGTTATATTATAAGGTGTTTTCAATGATACACTGCATATTACGTTATATTATAAGGTATTTTCAATGATAAACTACTATATATTATATGGTATTTTCAATGATACACTGCATATTACGTTATATTATAAGGTATTTTCAATGATACACTGCATATTACGTTATATTATAAAGTATTTTCAATGATAAACTACTATAAATTATAAGGTATTTTCAATGATAAACTACTATATTTTATAAGGTATTTTCAATGATAAACTACTATATATTATAAGTTATTTTCAATGATAAACTACTATATATTGTAAGGTATTTTCAATGGGAAACTACTATATATTATAAGGTATTTTCAATGATACACTGCATATTACGTTATATTATAAGGTATTTTCAATGATAAACTACTATATATTGTAAGGTATTTTCAATGGGAAACTACTATATATTATAAGGTATTTTCAATGATACACTGCATATTACGTTATATTATAAGGTATTTTCAATGATAAACTACTATATATTATAAGGTATTTTCAATGATAAACTACTATATTTTATAAGGTATTTTCAGTGATAAATTACTATATATTATAAGTTATTTTCAATGATAAACTACTATATATTGTAAGGTATTTTCAATGATACACTGCATATTACGTTATATTATAAGGTATTTTCAATGATACACTGCATATTACGTTATATTATAAGGTATTTTCAATGATACACTGCATATTACGTTATATTATAAGGTATTTTCAATGATACACTGCATATTACGTTATATTATAAGGTGTTTTCAATGATACACTGCATATTACGTTATATTATAAGGTATTTTCAATGATAAACTGCATATTACGTTATATTATAAGGTATTTTCAATGATAAACTACTATATATTATAAGGTATTTTCAATGATAAACTACTATATTTTATAAGGTATTTTCAATGATAAACTACTATATATTATAAGTTATTTTCAATGATAAACTACTGTATATTATAAGGTATTTTCAATGGGAAACTACTATATATTATAAGGTATTTTCAATGATACACTGCATATTACGTTATATTATAAGGTATTTTCAATGATACACTGCATATTACGTTATATTATAAGGTATTTTCAATGATACACTGCATATTACGTTATATTATAAGGTGTTTTCAATGATACACTGCATATTACGTTATATTATAAGGTGTTTTCAATGATACACTGCATATTACGTTATATTATAAGGTATTTTCTATGATACGCTGCATATTACGTTATATTATAAGGTATTTTCTATGATACACTGCATATTACGATATATTATATGGTATTTTGATTGATACACTGCATATTACGTTATATTATAAGGTAGTTTCAATGATACACTGCATATTACGTTATATTATAAGGTATTTTCAATGATAAACTACTATATATTATAATGTATTTTCAATGATAAACTACTATATATTATAAGGTATTTTCAATGGTAAACTACTATATATTATAAGGTATTTTCAATGATACACTGCATATTACGTTATATTATAAGGTGTTTTCAATGATACACTACATATTACGTTATATTATAAGGTATTTTCAATGATAAACTACTATATATTATATGGTATTTTCAATGATACACTGCATATTACGTTATATTATAAGGTGTTTTCAATGATACACTGCATATTACGTTATATTATAAGGTATTTTCAATGATACACTGCATATTACGTTATATTATAAGGTAGTTTCAATGATACACTGCATATTACGTTATATTATAAGGTATTTTCAATGATAAACTACTATATATTATAAGGTATTTTCAATGATAAACTACTATATATTATAAGGTATTTTCAATGATAAACTACTATATATTATAAGTTATTTTCAATGATAAACTACTATATATTATAAGGTATTTTCAATGGGAAACTACTATATATTATAAGGTATTTTCAATGATACACTGCATATTACGTTATATTATAAGGTATTTTCAATGATACACTGCATATTACGTTATATTATAAGGTATTTTCAATGATACACTGCATATTACGTTATATTATAAGGTATTTTCAATGATAAACTACTATATATTATAAGGTATTTTCAATGATAAACTTCTATATTTTATAAGGTATTTTCAATGGTAAACTACTATATATTATATGGTATTTTCAATGATACACTGCATATTACGTTATATTATAAGGTGTTTTCAATGATACACTACATATTACGTTATATTATAAGGTATTTTCAATGATAAACTACTATATATTGTATGGTATTTTCAATGATACACTGCATATTACGTTATATTATAAGGTAGTTTCAATGATACACTGCATATTACGTTATATTATAAAGTATTTTCAATGATAAACTACTATAAATTATAAGGTATTTTCAATGATAAACTACTATATTTTATAAGGTATTTTCAATGATAAACTACTATATATTATAAGTTATTTTCAATGATAAACTACTATATATTGTAAGGTATTTTCAATGGTAAACTACTATATATTATAAGGTATTTTCAATGATACACTGCATATTACGTTATATTATAAGGTATTTTCAATGATAAACTACTATATATTGTAAGGTATTTTCAATGGGAAACTACTATATATTATAAGGTATTTTCAATGATACACTGCATATTACGTTATATTATAAGGTATTTTCAATGATAAACTACTATATATTATAAGGTATTTCAATGATAAACTACTATATATTATAAGGTATTTTCAATGATAAACTACTATATATTATAAGGTATTTTCAATGATAAACTACTATATATTGTAAGGTATTTTCAATGATACACTGCATATTACGTTATATTATAAGGTATTTTCAATGATACACTGCATATTACGTTATATTATAAGGTATTTTCAATGATACACTGCATATTACGTTATATTATAAGGTATTTTCAATGATACACTGCATATTACGTTATATTATAAGGTGTTTTCAATGATACACTGCATATTACGTTATATTATAAGGTATTTTCAATGATAAACTGCATATTACGTTATATTATAAGGTATTTTCAATGATAAACTACTATATATTATAAGGTATTTTCAATGATAAACTACTATATTTTATAAGGTATTTTCAATGATAAACTACTATATATTATAAGTTATTTTCAATGATAAACTACTGTATATTATAAGGTATTTTCAATGATAAACTACTATATATTATAAGGTATTTTCAATGATACACTGCATATTACGTTATATTATAAGGTGTTTTCAATGATACACT
>CAKAJI010000923.1:0-49321 GCA_916610255.1 Lasioglossum lativentre | reverse complement strand
AATATGCAGTGTATCATTGAAAATACCTTCTAATATATCGTAGTTTATCATTGAAAATACCTTATAATATAACGTAATATGCAGTGTATCATTGAAAATTCCTTATAATATAACGTAATTTGCATTGTATCATTGGAAATAACTTATAATATGACGTAATATGTAGTGTATCATTGAAAATACCTTATATTATATCGTAGTTTATCATTGAAAATTCCTTATAATATAACGTAATATGCAGTGGTTTCATTGCAAATAACCTTATAATATAACGTAATATGCAGTGTATCATTGAAAATTCCTTATAATATAACGTAATATGCAGTGCATCATTGAAAATACCTTTTAATATAACGTAACATACAGTGTTTCATTGCAAATAACCTTATAATATAACGTAATATGCAGTGTATCATTGAAATACCTTATAATATATCGTAATATGTAGTTTATCATTGGAAATACCTTATAATATAACGTAATATGCAGTGTATCATTGGCAATACCATCTAATATGACGTAATATGCAGTGTATCATTGAAAATACCTTATACTACAACGTAATATACAGTATATCATTGAAAATACCTTATATTATATCGTAATATGTAGTTTATCATTGTAAATACCTTATAACATAACGTAATTTGCATTGTATCATTGGAAATAACTTATAATATGACGTAATATGTAGTGTATCATTGGAAATACCTTATATTATATCGTAGTTTATCATTGAAAATTCCTTATAATATAACGTAATATGCAGTGTTTCATTGCAAATAACCTTATAATATAACGTAATATGCAGTGTATCATTGAAAATTCCTTATAATATGACGTAATATGCAGTGTATCATTGAAAATACCTTGTAATATATCGTAGTTTATCATTGAGAATTCCTTATAATATAACGTAATATGCAGTGTATCATTGAGAATACCTTATAATATAAAGTAATATGCAGTGTATCATTGAAAATACCTTATAATATATCGTAATTTGTAGTGTATCATTGAAGATACCTTATAATATATCGTAATTCGTAGTGTATAATTGAAAATACCTTATAATATAACGAAATATGCAGTGTATCATTGAAAATACCTTATAATATATCGTAGTTTATCATTGAAAATACCTTATAATAAAACGTAATATGCAGTGTATCATTGAAAATGCCTTATAATATAACGAAATATGCAGTGTATCATTGAGAATACCTTATAATATATCGTAATTTGTAGTTTATCATTGAAAATACCTTATAATATAACGTAATATGCAGTGTATCATTGAAAATACCTTATAATATAACGTAATATACAGTGTATCATTGAAAATACCTTATAATATAACGTAATATGCAGTGTATCAATGAAAATACCTTATAATATAACGTAATATGCAGTGTATCATAGAAAATACTATGTAATATAACGTAATATACAGTGTATCATTGAAAATACCTTATAATATAACGTAATATGCAGTGTATCATTGAAAATACCTTCTAATATATCGTAGTTTATCATTGAAAATACCTTATAATATAACGTAATATGCAGTGTATCATTGAAAATACCTTCTAATATATCGCAGTTTATCATTGAAAATACCTTATAATATAACGTAATATGCAGTGTATCATTGAAAATACCTTATAATATATCGTAATATACAGTGTATCATTGAAAATACCTTATAACATATCGTAATATGCAGTGTATCATTGAAAATACCTTATAATATAACGTAATATGCAGTGTATCATTGAAAATACCTTGTAATATAACGTAATATGCAGTGTATCATTGAAAATACCTTATAATATAACGTAATATGCAGTGTATCATTGAAAATACCATGTAATATAACGTAATATACAGTGTATCATTGAAAATACCTTATAATATAACGTAATATGCAGTGTATCATTGAAAATACCTTATAATATAACGTAATATGCAGTGTATCATTGAAAATACCTTATAATATAACGTAATATGCAGTATATCATAGAAAATACCATGTAATATACAGTGTATCATTGAAAATACCTTATAATATAACGTAATATGCAGTGTATCATTGACAATACCTTATAATATAACGTAATATCCAGTGTATCATTGAAAATACCTTCTAATATATCGTAATATGCAGTATATCAATGAAAATACCTTATAATATAGCGTAATATCCAGTGTATCATTGAAAATACCTTATAATATAACGTAATATGCAGTGTATCATTGAAAATACCTTATAATATAACGTAATATGCAGTGTATCATTGAAAATACCTTATAATATAACGTAATATGCAGTGTATCATAGAAAATACCATGTAATATAACGTAATATACAGTGTATCATTGAAAATACCTTATAATTTAACGTAATATGCAGTGTATCATTGAAAATACCTTATAATATAACGTAATATGCAGTGTATCATTGAAAATACCTTATAATATAACGTAATATGCAGTATATCATAGAAAATACCATGTAATATACAGTGTATCATTGAAAATACCTTATAATATAACGTAATATGCAGTGTATCATTGACAATACCTTATAATATAACGTAATATGCAGTGTATCATAGAAAATACCATGTAATATAACGTAATATACAGTGTATCATTGAAAATACCTTATAATATAACGTAATATGCAGTGTATCAATGAAAATACCTTATAATATAACGTAATATGCAGTGTATCATAGAAAATACTATGTAATATAACGTAATATACAGTGTATCATTGAAAATACCTTATTACATATCGTAATATGCAGTGTATCATTGAAAATACCATATAATATAACGTAATATGCAGTGTATCATTGAAAATACCTTATAACATATCCTAATATGCAGTGTATCATAGAAAATACCTTATAATATAACGTAATATGCAGTGTATCATGGAAAATACCTTATATCATATCGTAATATGCAGTGTATCATTGAAAATACCTTATAATATAACGTAATATGCAGTGTATCATTGAAAATACCTTATAATATAACGTAACATGCAGTGTATCATTGAAAATACCTTCTAATATATCGTTGTTTATCATTGAAAATACCTTATAATATAACGTAATATGCAGTGTGTCATTGAAAATACCATATAATATAACGTAATATGCAATGTATCATTGAAAATACCTTTTAATATAACGTAATATGCAGTATATCAATGAAAATACCTTATAATATAGCGTAATATCCAGTGTATCATTGAAAATACCTTATAATATAGCGTAATATGCAGTGTATCATTGAAAATACCTTCTAATATATCGTAGTTTATCATTGAAAATACCTTATAATATAACGTAATATGCAGTGTGTCATTGAAAATACCATATAATATAACGTAATATGCAATGTATCATTGAAAATACCTTCTAATATAACGTAATATGCAGTATATCAATGAAAATACCTTATAATATAGCGTAATATCCAGTGTATCATTGAAAATACCTTCTAATATAACGTAATATGCAGTATATCAATGAAAATACCTTATAATATAGCGTAATATCCAGTGTATCATTGAAAATACCTTATAATATAACGTAATATGCAGTGTATCATTGAAAATACCTTGTAATATAACGCAATATGCAGTGTATCATTGAAAATACCTTATAATATAACGTAATATGCAGTGTATCATTGAAAATACCTTATAATATAACGTAATATGCAGTGTATCATAGAAAATACCATGTAATATAACGTAATATACAGTGTATCATTGAAAATACCTTATAATATAACGTAATATGCAGTGTATCATTGAAAATACCTTCTAATATATCGTAATATGCAGTATATCAATGAAAATACCTTATAATATAGCGTAATATCCAGTGTATCATTGAAAATACCTTATAATATAACGTAATATGCAGTGTATCATTGAAAATACCTTATAATATAACGTAATATGTAGTGTATCATTGAAAATACCTTATAATATAACGTAATATGCAGTGTATCATTGAAAATACCTTATAATATAACGTAATATGCAGTGTATCATAGAAAATACCTTATAATATAACGTAATATGCAGTGTGTCATTGAAAATACCATATAATATAACGTAATATGCAATGTATCATTGAAAATACCTTTTAATATAACGTAATATGCAGTATATCAATGAAAATACCTTATAATATAGCGTAATATCCAGTGTATCATTGAAAATACCTTATAATATAACGTAATATGCAGTGTATCATTGAAAATACCTTATAATATAACGTAATATGTAGTGTATCATTGAAAATACCTTATAATATAGCGTAATATGCAGTGTATCATTGAAAATACCTTATAATATAGCGTAATATGCAGTGTATCATTGAAAATACCTTCTAATATATCGTAGTTTATCATTGAAAATACCTTATAATATAACGTAATATGCAGTGTGTCATTGAAAATACCATATAATATAACGTAATATGCAATGTATCATTGAAAATACCTTCTAATATAACGTAATATGCAGTATATCAATGAAAATACCTTATAATATAGCGTAATATCCAGTGTATCATTGAAAATACCTTCTAATATAACGTAATATGCAGTATATCAATGAAAATACCTTATAATATAGCGTAATATCCAGTGTATCATTGAAAATACCTTATAATATAACGTAATATGCAGTGTATCATTGAAAATACCTTGTAATATAACGCAATATGCAGTGTATCATTGAAAATACCTTATAATATAACGTAATATGCAGTGTATCATTGAAAATACCTTATAATATAACGTAATATGCAGTGTATCATAGAAAATACCATGTAATATAACGTAATATACAGTGTATCATTGAAAATACCTTATAATATAACGTAATATGCAGTGTATCATTGAAAATACCTTCTAATATATCGTAATATGCAGTATATCAATGAAAATACCTTATAATATAGCGTAATATCCAGTGTATCATTGAAAATACCTTATAATATAACGTAATATGCAGTGTATCATTGAAAATACCTTATAATATAACGTAATATGCAGTGTATCATTGAAAATACCTTATAATATAACGTAATATGCAGTGTATCATTGAAAATACCTTATAATATAACGTAATATGCAGTATATCATAGAAAATACCATGTAATATAACGTAATATACAGTGTATCATTGAAAATACCTTATAATATAACGTAATATGCAGTGTATCATTGAAAATACCTTATAATATAACGTAATATGCAGTGTATCATTGAAAATACCATGTAATATAACGTAATATACAGTGTATCATTGAAAATACCTTATAATATAACGTAATATGCAGTGTATCATTGAAAATACCTTATAATATAACGTAATATGCAGTGTATCATTGAAAATACCTTCTAATATATCGTAGTTTATCATTGAAAATACCTTATAATATAACGTAATATGCAGTGTATCATTGAAAATACCTTATAATATAACGTAATATGCAGTGTATCATTGAAAATACCTTATAATATAACGTAATATGCAGTGTATCATTGAAAATACCTTATAATATAACGTAATATGCAGTGTATCATAGAAAATACCATGTAATATAACGTAATATACAGTGTATCATTGAATATACCTTATAATATAACGTAATATGCAGTGTATCATTGAAAATACCTTCTAATATATCGTAGTTTATCATTGAAAATACCTTATAATATAACGTAATATGCAGTGTATCATTGAAAATTCCTTATAATATAACGTAATTTGCATTGTATCATTGGAAATAACTTATAATATGACGTAATATGTAGTGTATCATTGAAAATACCTTATATTATATCGTAGTTTATCATTGAAAATTCCTTATAATATAACGTAATATGCAGTGTTTCATTGCAAATAACCTTATAATATAACGTAATATGCAGTGTATCATTGAAAATTCCTTATAATATAACGTAATATGCAGTGCATCATTGAAAATACCTTTTAATATAACGTAACATACAGTGTTTCATTGCAAATAACCTTATAATATAACGTAATATGCAGTGTATCATTGAAAATACCTTATAATATATCGTAATATGTAGTTTATCATTGGAAATACCTTATAATATAACGTAATATGCAGTGTATCATTGGCAATACCATCTAATATGACGTAATATGCAGTGTATCATTGAAAATACCTTATACTACAACGTAATATACAGTATATCATTGAAAATACCTTATATTATATCGTAATATGTAGTTTATCATTGTAAATACCTTATAACATAACGTAATTTGCATTGTATCATTGGAAATAACTTATAATATGACGTAATATGTAGTGTATCATTGGAAATACCTTATATTATATCGTAGTTTATCATTGAAAATTCCTTATAATATAACGTAATATGCAGTGTTTCATTGCAAATAACCTTATAATATAACGTAATATGCAGTGTATCATTGAAAATTCCTTATAATATGACGTAATATGCAGTGTATCATTGAAAATACCTTGTAATATATCGTAGTTTATCATTGAGAATTCCTTATAATATAACGTAATATGCAGTGTATCATTGAGAATACCTTATAATATAAAGTAATATGCAGTGTATCATTGAAAATACCTTATAATATATCGTAATTTGTAGTGTATCATTGAAGATACCTTATAATATATCGTAATTCGTAGTGTATAATTGAAAATACCTTATAATATAACGAAATATGCAGTGTATCATTGAAAATACCTTATAATATATCGTAGTTTATCATTGAAAATACCTTATAATAAAACGTAATATGCAGTGTATCATTGAAAATGCCTTATAATATAACGAAATATGCAGTGTATCATTGAGAATACCTTATAATATATCGTAATTTGTAGTTTATCATTGAAAATACCTTATAATATAACGTAATATGCAGTGTATCATTGAAAATACCTTATAATATAACGTAATATACAGTGTATCATTGAAAATACCTTATAATATAACGTAATATGCAGTGTATCAATGAAAATACCTTATAATATAACGTAATATGCAGTGTATCATAGAAAATACTATGTAATATAACGTAATATACAGTGTATCATTGAAAATACCTTATAATATAACGTAATATGCAGTGTATCATTGAAAATACCTTCTAATATATCGTAGTTTATCATTGAAAATACCTTATAATATAACATAATATGCAGTGTATCATTGAAAATACCTTCTAATATATCGCAGTTTATCATTGAAAATACCTTATAATATAACGTAATATGCAGTGTATCATTGAAAATACCTTATAATATATCGTAATATACAGTGTATCATTGAAAATACCTTATAACATATCGTAATATGCAGTGTATCATTGAAAATACCTTATAATATAACGTAATATGCAGTGTATCATTGAAAATACCTTGTAATATAACGTAATATGCAGTGTATCATTGAAAATACCTTATAATATAACGTAATATGCAGTGTATCATTGAAAATACCATGTAATATAACGTAATATACAGTGTATCATTGAAAATACCTTATAATATAACGTAATATGCAGTGTATCATTGAAAATACCTTATAATATAACGTAATATGCAGTGTATCATTGAAAATACCTTATAATATAACGTAATATGCAGTATATCATAGAAAATACCATGTAATATACAGTGTATCATTGAAAATACCTTATAATATAACGTAATATGCAGTGTATCATTGACAATACCCTATAATATAACGTAATATGCAGTGTATCATTGAAAATACCTTCTAATATATCGTAATATGCAGTATATCAATGAAAATACCTTATAATATAGCGTAATATCCAGTGTATCATTGAAAATACCTTATAATATAACGTAATATGCAGTGTATCATTGAAAATACCTTATAATATAACGTAATATGCAGTGTATCATTGAAAATACCTTATAATATAACGTAATATGCAGTGTATCATTGAAAATACCATGTAATATAACGTAATATACAGTGTATCATTGAAAATACCTTATAATTTAACGTAATATGCAGTGTATCATTGAAAATACCTTATAATATAACGTAATATGCAGTGTATCATTGAAAATACCTTATAATATAACGTAATATGCAGTATATCATAGAAAATACCATGTAATATACAGTGTATCATTGAAAATACCTTATAATATAACGTAATATGCAGTGTATCATTGACAATACCTTATAATATAACGTAATATGCAGTGTATCATAGAAAATACCATGTAATATAACGTAATATACAGTGTATCATTGAAAATACCTTATAATATAACGTAATATGCAGTGTATCAATGAAAATACCTTATAATATAACGTAATATGCAGTGTATCATAGAAAATACTATGTAATATAACGTAATATACAGTGTATCATTGAAAATACCTTATTACATATCGTAATATGCAGTGTATCATTGAAAATACCATATAATATAACGTAATATGCAGTGTATCATTGAAAATACCTTATAACATATCCTAATATGCAGTGTATCATAGAAAATACCTTATAATATAACGTAATATGCAGTGTATCATGGAAAATACCTTATATCATATCGTAATATGCAGTGTATCATTGAAAATACCTTATAATATAACGTAATATGCAGTGTATCAATGAAAATACCTTATAATATAACGTAATATGCAGTGTATCATAGAAAATACTATGTAATATAACGTAATATACAGTGTATCATTGAAAATACCTTATTACATATCGTAATATGCAGTGTATCATTGAAAATACCATATAATATAACGTAATATGCAGTGTATCATTGAAAATACCTTATAACATATCCTAATATGCAGTGTATCATAGAAAATACCTTATAATATAACGTAATATGCAGTGTATCATTGAAAATACCTTATAATATAACGTAATATGCAGTGTATCATAGAAAATACCATGTAATATAACGTAATATACAGTGTATCATTGAATATACCTTATAATATAACGTAATATGCAGTGTATCATTGAAAATACCTTCTAATATATCGTAGTTTATCATTGAAAATACCTTATAATATAACGTAATATGCAGTGTATCATTGAAAATACCTTATAATATAACGTAATATGCAGTGTATCATTGAAAATACCTTATAATATAACGTAATATACAGTGTATCATTGAAAATACCTTATAATATAACGTAATATGCAGTGTATCAATGAAAATACCTTATAATATAACGTAATATGCAGTGTATCATAGAAAATACTATGTAATATAACGTAATATACAGTGTATCATTGAAAATACCTTATAATATAACGTAATATGCAGTGTATCATTGAAAATACCTTCTAATATATCGTAGTTTATCATTGAAAATACCTTATAATATAACATAATATGCAGTGTATCATTGAAAATACCTTCTAATATATCGCAGTTTATCATTGAAAATACCTTATAATATAACGTAATATGCAGTGTATCATTGAAAATACCTTATAATATATCGTAATATGCAGTGTATCATTGAAAATACCTTATAACATATCGTAATATGCAGTGTATCATTGAAAATACCTTATAATATAACGTAATATGCAGTGTATCATTGAAAATACCTTGTAATATAACGTAATATGCAGTGTATCATTGAAAATACCTTATAATATAACGTAATATGCAGTGTATCATTGAAAATACCATGTAATATAACGTAATATACAGTGTATCATTGAAAATACCTTATAATATAACGTAATATGCAGTGTATCATTGAAAATACCTTATAATATAACGTAATATGCAGTGTATCATTGAAAATACCTTATAATATAACGTAATATGCAGTATATCATAGAAAATACCATGTAATATACAGTGTATCATTGAAAATACCTTATAATATAACGTAATATGCAGTGTATCATTGACAATACCCTATAATATAACGTAATATGCAGTGTATCATTGAAAATACCTTCTAATATATCGTAATATGCAGTATATCAATGAAAATACCTTATAATATAGCGTAATATCCAGTGTATCATTGAAAATACCTTATAATATAACGTAATATGCAGTGTATCATTGAAAATACCTTATAATATAACGTAATATGCAGTGTATCATTGAAAATACCTTATAATATAACGTAATATGCAGTGTATCATTGAAAATACCATGTAATATAACGTAATATACAGTGTATCATTGAAAATACCTTATAATTTAACGTAATATGCAGTGTATCATTGAAAATACCTTATAATATAACGTAATATGCAGTGTATCATTGAAAATACCTTATAATATAACGTAATATGCAGTATATCATAGAAAATACCATGTAATATACAGTGTATCATTGAAAATACCTTATAATATAACGTAATATGCAGTGTATCATTGACAATACCTTATAATATAACGTAATATGCAGTGTATCATAGAAAATACCATGTAATATAACGTAATATACAGTGTATCATTGAAAATACCTTATAATATAACGTAATATGCAGTGTATCAATGAAAATACCTTATAATATAACGTAATATGCAGTGTATCATAGAAAATACCATGTAATATAACGTAATATACAGTGTATCATTGAAAATACCTTATTACATATCGTAATATGCAGTGTATCATTGAAAATACCATATAATATAACGTAATATGCAGTGTATCATTGAAAATACCTTATAACATATCCTAATATGCAGTGTATCATAGAAAATACCTTATAATATAACGTAATATGCAGTGTATCATGGAAAATACCTTATATCATATCGTAATATGCAGTGTATCATTGAAAATACCTTATAATATAACGTAATATGCAGTGTATCATTGAAAATACCTTATAATATAACGTAACATGCAGTGTATCATTGAAAATACCTTATAATATAACGTAATATGTAGTGTATCATTGAAAATACCTTATAATATAGCGTAATATGCAGTGTATCATTGAAAATACCTTATAATATAGCGTAATATGCAGTGTATCATTGAAAATACCTTCTAATATATCGTAGTTTATCATTGAAAATACCTTATAATATAACGTAATATGCAGTGTGTCATTGAAAATACCATATAATATAACGTAATATGCAATGTATCATTGAAAATACCTTCTAATATAACGTAATATGCAGTATATCAATGAAAATACCTTATAATATAGCGTAATATCCAGTGTATCATTGAAAATACCTTCTAATATAACGTAATATGCAGTATATCAATGAAAATACCTTATAATATAGCGTAATATCCAGTGTATCATTGAAAATACCTTATAATATAACGTAATATGCAGTGTATCATTGAAAATACCTTGTAATATAACGCAATATGCAGTGTATCATTGAAAATACCTTATAATATAACGTAATATGCAGTGTATCATTGAAAATACCTTATAATATAACGTAATATGCAGTGTATCATAGAAAATACCATGTAATATAACGTAATATACAGTGTATCATTGAAAATACCTTATAATATAACGTAATATGCAGTGTATCATTGAAAATACCTTCTAATATATCGTAATATGCAGTATATCAATGAAAATACCTTATAATATAGCGTAATATCCAGTGTATCATTGAAAATACCTTATAATATAACGTAATATGCAGTGTATCATTGAAAATACCTTATAATATAACGTAATATGCAGTGTATCATTGAAAATACCTTATAATATAACGTAATATGCAGTGTATCATTGAAAATACCTTATAATATAACGTAATATGCAGTATATCATAGAAAATACCATGTAATATAACGTAATATACAGTGTATCATTGAAAATACCTTATAATATAACGTAATATGCAGTGTATCATTGAAAATACCTTATAATATAACGTAATATGCAGTGTATCATTGAAAATACCATGTAATATAACGTAATATACAGTGTATCATTGAAAATACCTTATAATATAACGTAATATGCAGTGTATCATTGAAAATACCTTATAATATAACGTAATATGCAGTGTATCATTGAAAATACCTTCTAATATATCGTAGTTTATCATTGAAAATACCTTATAATATAACGTAATATGCAGTGTATCATTGAAAATACCTTATAATATAACGTAATATGCAGTGTATCATTGAAAATACCTTATAATATAACGTAATATGCAGTGTATCATTGAAAATACCTTATAATATAACGTAATATGCAGTGTATCATAGAAAATACCATGTAATATAACGTAATATACAGTGTATCATTGAATATACCTTATAATATAACGTAATATGCAGTGTATCATTGAAAATACCTTCTAATATATCGTAGTTTATCATTGAAAATACCTTATAATATAACGTAATATGCAGTGTATCATTGAAAATTCCTTATAATATAACGTAATTTGCATTGTATCATTGGAAATAACTTATAATATGACGTAATATGTAGTGTATCATTGAAAATACCTTATATTATATCGTAGTTTATCATTGAAAATTCCTTATAATATAACGTAATATGCAGTGTTTCATTGCAAATAACCTTATAATATAACGTAATATGCAGTGTATCATTGAAAATTCCTTATAATATAACGTAATATGCAGTGCATCATTGAAAATACCTTTTAATATAACGTAACATACAGTGTTTCATTGCAAATAACCTTATAATATAACGTAATATGCAGTGTATCATTGAAAATACCTTATAATATATCGTAATATGTAGTTTATCATTGGAAATACCTTATAATATAACGTAATATGCAGTGTATCATTGGCAATACCATCTAATATGACGTAATATGCAGTGTATCATTGAAAATACCTTATACTACAACGTAATATACAGTATATCATTGAAAATACCTTATATTATATCGTAATATGTAGTTTATCATTGTAAATACCTTATAACATAACGTAATTTGCATTGTATCATTGGAAATAACTTATAATATGACGTAATATGTAGTGTATCATTGGAAATACCTTATATTATATCGTAGTTTATCATTGAAAATTCCTTATAATATAACGTAATATGCAGTGTTTCATTGCAAATAACCTTATAATATAACGTAATATGCAGTGTATCATTGAAAATTCCTTATAATATGACGTAATATGCAGTGTATCATTGAAAATACCTTGTAATATATCGTAGTTTATCATTGAGAATTCCTTATAATATAACGTAATATGCAGTGTATCATTGAGAATACCTTATAATATAAAGTAATATGCAGTGTATCATTGAAAATACCTTATAATATATCGTAATTTGTAGTGTATCATTGAAGATACCTTATAATATATCGTAATTCGTAGTGTATAATTGAAAATACCTTATAATATAACGAAATATGCAGTGTATCATTGAAAATACCTTATAATATATCGTAGTTTATCATTGAAAATACCTTATAATAAAACGTAATATGCAGTGTATCATTGAAAATGCCTTATAATATAACGAAATATGCAGTGTATCATTGAGAATACCTTATAATATATCGTAATTTGTAGTTTATCATTGAAAATACCTTATAATATATCGTAATTTGTAGTGTATCATTGAAAATACCTTATAATATAACGTAATATGCAGTGTATCATTGAAAACACCTTATAATAAAACGTAATATGCAGTGTATCATTGAAAATGCCTTATAATATAACGAAATATGCAGTGTATCATTGAAAATACCTTATAATATATTGTAGTTTATCATTGAAAATTCCTTATAATATAACGTAATTTGCATTGTATCATTGGAAATAACTTATAATATGACGTAATATGTAGTGTATCATTGAAAATACCTTATATTATATCGTAGTTTATCATTGAAAATTCCTTATAATATAACGTAATATGCAGTGTTTCATTGCAAATAACCTTATAATATAACGTAATATGCAGTGTATCATTGAAAATTCCTTATAATATAACGTAATATGCAGTGCATCATTGAAAATACCTTTTAATATAACGTAACATACAGTGTTTCATTGCAAATAACCTTATAATATAACGTAATATGCAGTGTATCATTGAAAATACCTTATAATATATCGTAATATGTAGTTTATCATTGGAAATACCTTATAATATAACGTAATATGCAGTGTATCATTGGCAATACCATCTAATATGACGTAATATGCAGTGTATCATTGAAAATACCTTATACTACAACGTAATATACAGTATATCATTGAAAATACCTTATATTATATCGTAATATGTAGTTTATCATTGTAAATACCTTATAACATAACGTAATTTGCATTGTATCATTGGAAATAACTTATAATATGACGTAATATGTAGTGTATCATTGGAAATACCTTATATTATATCGTAGTTTATCATTGAAAATTCCTTATAATATAACGTAATATGCAGTGTTTCATTGCAAATAACCTTATAATATAACGTAATATGCAGTGTATCATTGAAAATTCCTTATAATATGACGTAATATGCAGTGTATCATTGAAAATACCTTGTAATATATCGTAGTTTATCATTGAGAATTCCTTATAATATAACGTAATATGCAGTGTATCATTGAAAACACCTTATAATAAAACGTAATATGCAGTGTATCATTGAAAATGCCTTATAATATAACGAAATATGCAGTGTATCATTGAAAATACCTTATAATATATTGTAGTTTATCATTGAAAATTCCTTATAATATAACGTAATTTGCATTGTATCATTGGAAATAACTTATAATATGACGTAATATGTAGTGTATCATTGAAAATACCTTATATTATATCGTAGTTTATCATTGAAAATTCCTTATAATATAACGTAATATGCAGTGTTTCATTGCAAATAACCTTATAATATAACGTAATATGCAGTGTATCATTGAAAATTCCTTATAATATAACGTAATATGCAGTGCATCATTGAAAATACCTTTTAATATAACGTAACATACAGTGTTTCATTGCAAATAACCTTATAATATGTAAGGAGTTGACACAGAAATACAGAAATGACACGGAATTGACACGACGTGATATTTCGTCGATCGCTCGTAGAGGACTACTTTTATTTTAACAAAATCACAACGTGTAGAACATTCATTTGACAAAACATTAACACAACGTAAATCAATAAAAATATATATAACATATAAATCAATAAAAACATATATAACAGTTAAACATACATGCACACTCACATTCAGTCACATGACATGCATACTTATATTATTCTTACTATTCGGCCGTCCTGACGACAAATCGTCCCGATTTATTGGAATATGTATAACAAATATATCGGATGGCGCAACACGAAAAATATAATACCTGCGGACTGTCGATTTACAGTTTACAACTTTTACAGCTATTTACAGTTTACAACCTTACACCATGTATCCCGAATTTCCCGCACCACCTTGATGGCCACCTTGATGGCCACCTCGGCCATCCTGATGACAAATCGTCTCGATTTATCGAAATCCTGTGTCTTAAAGATACTCGCTAATTACACTTGATGTAAAATAGAACAATTCTAAACATGAACATAACGCATATAACTGAAAATATAATGTTAATTATTTTAAAGTAGAACAATTCCGAACATAAAAATAACGTACAAAGTGGAAATTTAATGTGATGGTCGCCACGGTCGCATGTTAGCGGCTTCCCATGTCCCATGATATGGCGTTTGTGATAACTGGAAGCCCTCTACTTCTTTGATTATATATCGATCGTTTCGCAATACGCGATCGATCTCGTACGGTCCTTTGAATCGCGGAATCATTTTTAATGATACTCCTGGAGTGGAGTCGTAATTCCTGATAAGTACCTTATCTCCAACCCTATATTTATTTGGGGCCTTATGTTTTTTATCGAAAGTGCGTTTTTGCGACTCCTGATTTTTTCGAATCTGTTCACTAGCTTCTTTTCGGAGCCTGTTCAAATCTCGGGAAATAATACTAATCTTTCCACTGATTTCCAAGATATCGCGCAACCCATCTACGACCTCACCACGCTGTTGCATACCAAATAGCAACACACTCGGACTCTTGTCGGTAGACTTACAAACAGTATTATTGCACGCAAATTCAACATCTCGTAATACATTGTGCCATACCACACCACGCTCACTCATTAATTTAGCGATCATCGGCAAAATTGTGCGGTTATATCTTTCTACCTGCCCGTTCGCCTGAGGGGAAGCGGTCGCAATTACAACGTGTCTTATATTATATTCTTTTATGAACTCTTCGAATTCTCGGGATGTAAAACAACTTCCTCTGTCCGAAATGATACGCAGTGGTCGACTATAATGCTCGAAATACGACTTAAGACATTTTATAAGGTCGGTGGTATTTGTTGTTTTAGTGGGATATATCTTTATATATTTGGTAAACGCGTCGACTATAACAAATATATAATTGTAACGCGATTTGTGCGATCTCGAAACAGGAGCTAAATGATCGACATGCAACGTATCAAAGGGTGTATCCCCTTTCGGTATACAGTATAAGGTACCTTCTAACTTTCCGTAGTTCGGCGTATATGCGATACATTTCAAACAGCCGCGAATGTGTTTCTCGATTTTGGATTTCATATTTGGGTACCAATAACTATCTGTAATGTTTCGAAGTGTTTTCTCAATTCCGACGTGTCCCATCTCGTTGTGATATTTATACATAATGCTCGATTCTAAAATACTCGGTACGTAAAACAAAATTTTATCCTGATGCTTTCGATACACCAGACCGTTCCTCATTTCGTACAATTTACTTTCCGAGGTTTCTAGCTCCGTACGGATTTTCTCGATTTCTTTATCGTCGTCTTGGCATAGCGCTAAGTTTCTATCGAATGAATTGTCTTCAATCACCAAAATCTGACGACTTAAGGAGTCTACGTGGAGCATACGCGAGCCGGCCCTATGTTCTAGCACATAGTCGTAATTTTGCATTTCAAGCACCCATCGTGCTATTCGAGGATTGGTTTCTTTTTTATTTAACGTTAGACTAAGGGCTTGACAGTCTGTAAGTATTTTAAATTTTATTCCTAGTAAATACGTTCGGAAACGGCGGAGGGCAGAAACGATTGCTAGAGTCTCTAACTCGAAACTGTGATAGCGCGATTCAATCTCGGTCGTTCGTTTAGAAAAATAAAAGACTGGATGTAGCTTTTTATCGGTTTTCCTTTGTAATAGGATAGCACCGAACCCCGACGCGCTCGCATCACAATGCAACTCGGTCTCGTCTCGAGGAGAATAAATACTTAATATCGGCGCGCTTAATAATCGAGTCTTAAGCGTCTCAAACGCTTGTGTTTCTTTCTCGCCTAATTGAAACTTCGTATCTTTCCTCGTCAAATCGTACAAGGGCTTCGCAAGGATGGAAAAGCCTTCAACGAATTTCCGAAAATATGAACACAGACCCAAAAATCCTTGTACCTCTCGAATGTTTCGTGGTAGAGGGAATTTTTTTACTGCCTCGAGGCCTTGTTCCGTTGGCCTGATTCCCTCACTTGTTACCGTGTAACCCAAATAATCTAGTTTGGTTTGAAGAAATCTGCATTTATCTAAGCGTAAATTCAAAAGATTTGCTGTGAGTAATTTAAATACTTTCCCTAAGATTTCAAAATGCTTTTCTATAGTCTCTGTCGCGATCAGGAAATCGTCGAGATAAACAGATATTTCTCCTTCGTTGATTAGGTCTTTAAAGATCTCAGTGACGTAGCGTTGAAATTTAAGAGGTGCGCCTTTTAACCCGAATGGCATCCTGGTGTATTCGTATTGTCCGAAAGGCGTTACGAAAGATGTAAATTTAACTGAGGTTTCGTCCATCTTAATATGGAAAAATCCATCTTTTAAATCGAGCGTCGTGAAATACTTTTTCCCCTCGAGTAAATCTAATTGGTCTTCGATCAATGGCAATGGAAAATTATCGCGGAGCGTGATTTTATTCAATGTGCGGAAGTCTACGCACATTCTAATTTCTCCGTTCTTCTTCTTCGTTAGAACGATAGGAGACGCGTACTCGGACATGCTCTCCCTAATTATCCCTCTTTCTAATAGTCCGTCGAGGATACAACGCAATTTATTTTTCTCATCATATGATAATCTACGAGGTGAAAATGAAAAAGGTTTGTCACTCGTAATTGTTAATTTCATCGTGTTTTCTACGTTTGGTTTTGCTGGTCTCTGTACGTTAATGTACGTTTTATTAAACAATTCCCGAAGTCGTGTCTTTATTTCGGTCGAAAGGTTTTCGTCGAAACGCATGTCGTCGGCACTAATACCCGTGTTATCCTGATCTACCTCAATGTTCATAATGTCAGTTATATCGTTGTGTTCCACCGTTTCTTCTCTACTCAACGATAATTTGGCAATTTTCATGAAATCGCGTCCTAAAATTAATGGGTTTTTCATTGTTTCATCCGGTACAATTCTTAACGTAACATAATATTTTTCTGCATCATAAATAATTGTGGCTTGGGTCTTTCCTAATACATTTAAGTCGCTACCGTTAATTCCATGAAATCTATCTGAATCACGATCAGTTGTAAAACACGCTCTCGGAATGCAACTCTCTTTAATAAAACAAATCGGGCTCCCCGAATCAATAAGTGCGTTTAGTTTTGTACTGACACTACCGATTTTGCTACTTATCTGTACTTCTACCGCTCGCCGAAAGTCATCGTCTTCTTTTCGTCTGTGTGCGATACAATTGAC
This sequence comes from Lasioglossum lativentre, assembly GCA_916610255.1. Lineage (NCBI taxonomy): Eukaryota > Metazoa > Arthropoda > Insecta > Hymenoptera > Halictidae > Lasioglossum > Lasioglossum lativentre. Next base: position 30,501 of record CAKAJI010000923.1, on the reverse strand, counting down.
GTCGACGTCGCCCTTCGTTGTCTGTTTGTTGCATTGACTCGCTCGATGACCCATCTGTCCGCATGTGAAACAGGATCCCCTCTCTCTTGCTGGCCTCATACAATTAGCTGAGAAGTGACCTGGCTCGTTACAGTTGAAACATCTTCGCTCGGTGTTCGTTGATTCTCGTCCCCATCTTCGCTCGGTGTTCGTTGATTCTCGTCCCTCCGTCGGGGGTGATCTTCGCGATCCGACTGCCAAAGGGTCTGTTAAAGGTATACTGGATCTATCGGACGGTGTGATTTTTCTCGAGAGCGAAATTCCCTCGGATAGTCGCGGTCGTCCAGGTGGTAATTTAACGTTCGTGAAAGCCGTCAGTATTTCGTCCACGGACTCGTAACATTGCACCTTAGCTTGTATTTGCAACTCCCTATTTGGTATACCGTCGACGATGTAGCTAAGTAATTCTGTTCCCGAAACTGGTACTCGGTTTGCAAGGATTGTCTTGTCGTGTACGTAATCGGCAAAAGATTCTTCCACTACCCACTTCCTGGCTTCGAGCTCGCGTCTCAAACATAAAAGATCGAGTTGTTGCCCGTACAATCTCTTCAACTCCTTCAAAAGCTCATCGGTGCCTAATTCTACGCAGTCGATTCTCGAGTGATACCATTTCAATGCACGACCCGTCAACCTGCTACAGACTAGAGCTTTCGCTTGGTGGTTGTCCAACTCGTACGTCGACAGGAGTCCTCTCACCTGTTTCTCCCAACGGTCGAAGTCCTTGCTGTTTCCACCAAACTCACCCACTATGTCTTTCAACTCTTGCCATTTTTTCACTCTCGTCCGTCCCGTGCTTGTTTCCGAGTTTGGCGTCGTCCGTAATAACGCCAATTCTCTCCTAAGCAATTCGTTCTCTCGTGCAACAATATCTCGTTCTCTCCTCATAACATCTAATTCGCGTACAGTAATCTCATCTACCAGCTCGCTCGTCCCGGGAACCGATTCCGTGCAGCCGTTATCCGTCATAGCTAATTCTTCCAGTGTGGCACCAGCACCCAACAAACGTTTTATCAGTTCGGCCTTCGTACCGGTGGATTGCAAATTCTTGGCTTTCAGCTTCTCTTTTAGTTCCGGTACCGTAAGAGAACAACTCATTTTAAAACGATACGGTATGAAATTTTACACAAACGTCGCGTAACTTCGCGTAACTTCGCATAAAACCGTTTGAAATTGAAATTACTAAATAGCTGTCTTTATCCCACTTCTGAAAATTGTAAGGAGTTGACACAGAAATACAGAAATGACACGGAATTGACACGACGTGATATTTCGTCGATCGCTCGTAGAGGACTACTTTTATTTTAACAAAATCACAACGTGTAGAACATTCATTTGACAAAACATTAACACAACGTAAATCAATAAAAATATATATAACATATAAATCAATAAAAACATATATAACAGTTAAACATACATGCACACTCACATTCAGTCACATGACATGCATACTTATATTATTCTTACAAATATAACGTAATATGCAGTGTATCATTGAAAATACCTTATAATATATCGTAATATGTAGTTTATCATTGGAAATACCTTATAATATAACGTAATATGCAGTGTATCATTGGCAATACCATCTAATATGACGTAATATGCAGTGTATCATTGAAAATACCTTATACTACAACGTAATATACAGTATATCATTGAAAATACCTTATAATATATCGTAATATGTAGTTTATCATTGTAAATACCTTATAACATAACGTAATTTGCATTGTATCATTGGAAATAACTTATAATATGACGTAATATGTAGTGTATCATTGGAAATACCTTATATTATATCGTAGTTTATCATTGAAAATTCCTTATAATATAACGTAATATGCAGTGTTTCATTGCTAATAACCTTATAATATAACGTAATATGCAGTGTATCATTGAAAATTCCTTATAATATGACGTAATATGCAGTGTATCATTGAAAGTACCTTCTAATATATCGTAGTTTATCATTGAGAATTCCTTATAATATAACGTAATTTGCATTGTATCATTGGAAATAACTTATAATATGACGTAATATGTAGTGTATCATTGAAAATACCTTATATTATATCGTAATTTGTAGTTTATCATTGAAGATACCTTATAATATATCGTAATTTGTAGTTTATCATTGAAAATACCAAATAATATATCGTAATTTGTAGTGTATCATTGAAAACACCTTATAATAAAACGTAATATGCAGTGTATCATTAAAAATACCTTATATTATATCGTAATTTGTAGTTTATCATTGAAGATACCTTATAATATATCGTAATTTGTAGTTTATCATTGAAAATACCTTATAATATATCGTAATTTGTAGTTTATCATTGAAAATTCCTTATAATATAACGTAATTTGCATTGTATCATTGGAAATAACTTATAATATGACGTAATATGTAGTGTATCATTGAAAATACCTTATATTATATCGTAGTTTATCATTGAAAATTCCTTATAATATAACGTAATATGCAGTGTTTCATTGCAAATAACCTTATAATATAACGTAATATGCAGTGTATCATTGAAAATTCCTTATAATATAACGTAATATGCAGTGCATCATTGAAAATACCTTTTAATATAACGTAACATACAGTGTTTCATTGCAAATAACCTTATAATATAACGTAATATGCAGTGTATCATTGAAAATACCTTATAATATATCGTAATATGTAGTTTATCATTGGAAATACCTTATAATATAACGTAATATGCAGTGTATCATTGGCAATACCATCTAATATGACGTAATATGCAGTGTATCATTGAAAATACCTTATACTACAACGTAATATACAGTATATCATTGAAAATACCTTATAATATATCGTAATATGTAGTTTATCATTGTAAATACCTTATAACATAACGTAATTTGCATTGTATCATTGGAAATAACTTATAATATGACGTAATATGTAGTGTATCATTGGAAATACCTTATATTATATCGTAATTTGTAGTTTATCATTGAAGATACCTTATAATATATCGTAATTTGTAGTTTATCATTGAAAATACCTTATAATATATCGTAATTTGTAGTGTATCATTGAAAATACCTTATAATATAACGTAATATGCAGTGTATCATTGAAAACACCTTATAATAAAACGTAATATGCAGTGTATCATTGAAAATGCCTTATAATATAACGAAATATGCAGTGTATCATTGAAAATACCTTATAATATATCGTAGTGTATCATTGAAAATACCTTATATTATATCGTAGTTTATCATTGAAAATTCCTTATAATATAACGTAATATGCAGTGTTTCATTGCAAATAACCTTATAATATAACGTAATATGCAGTGTATCATTGAAAATTCCTTATAATATAACGTAATATACAGTGCATCATTGAAAATACCTTTTAATATAACGTAACATACAGTGTTTCATTGCAAATAACCTTATAATATAACGTAATATGCAGTGTATCATTGAAAATACCTTATAATATATCGTAATATGTAGTTTATCATTGGAAATACCTTATAATATAACGTAATATGCAGTGTATCATTGGCAATACCATCTAATATGACGTAATATGCAGTGTATCATAGAAAATACCATGTAATATAACGTAATATACAGTGTATCATTGAAAATACCTTATAATATAACGTAATATGCAGTGTATCATTGAAAATACCTTATAACATATCCTAATATGCAGTGTATCATAGAAAATACCTTATAATATAACGTAATATGCAGTGTATCATTGAAAATACCTTATAATATAAAGTAACATGCAGTGTATCATTGAAAATACCATGTAATATAACGTAATATACAGTGTATCATTGAAAATACCTTATAATATAACGTAATATGCAGTGTATCATTGAAAATACCTTCTAATATATCGTTGTTTATCATTGAAAATACCTTATAATATAACGTAATATGCAGTGTGTCATTGAAAATACCATATAATATAACGTAATATGCAATGTATCATTGAAAATACCTTCTAATATAACGTAATATGCAGTATATCAATGAAAATACCTTATAATATAGCGTAATATCCAGTGTATCATTGAAAATACCTTATAATATAACGTAATATGCAGTGTATCATTGAAAATACCTTGTAATATAACGCAATATGCAGTGTATCATTGAAAATACCTTATAATATAACGTAATATGCAGTGTATCATTGAAAATACCTTCTAATATATCGTAATATGCAGTATATCAATGAAAATACCTTATAATATAGCGTAATATCCAGTGTATCATTGAAAATACCTTATAATATAACGTAATATGCAGTGTATCATTGAAAATACCTTGTAATATAACGTAATATGCAGTGTATCATTGAAAATACCTTATAATATAACGTAATATGCAGTGTATCATTGAAAATACCTTATAATATAACGTAATATGCAGTATATCATAGAAAATACCATGTAATATAACGTAATATACAGTGTATCATTGAAAATACCTTATAATATAACGTAATATGCAGTGTATCATTGAAAATACCTTATAATATAACGTAATATGCAGTGTATCATTGAAAATACCATGTAATATAACGTAATATACAGTGTATCATTGAAAATACCTTATAATATAACGTAATATGCAGTGTATCATTGAAAATACCTTCTAATATATCGTAGTTTATCATTGAAAATACCTTATAATATAACGTAATATGCAGTGTATCATTGAAAATACCTTATAATATAACGTAATATGCAGTGTATCATTGAAAATACCTTATAATATAACGTAATATGCAGTGTATCATTGAAAATACCTTATAATATAACGTAATATGCAGTGTATCATAGAAAATACCATGTAATATAACGTAATATACAGTGTATCATTGAATATACCTTATAATATAACGTAATATGCAGTGTATCATTGAAAATACCTTCTAATATATCGTAGTTTATCATTGAAAATACCTTATAATATAACGTAATATGCCGTGTATCATTGAAAATACCTTATAATATAACGTAATATGCAGTGTATCATTGAAAATACCTTATAATATAACGTAATATGCAGTGTATCATAGAAAATACCATGTAATATAACGTAATATACAGTGTATCATTGAATATACCTTATAATATAACGTAATATGCAGTGTATCATTGAAAATACCTTCTAATATATCGTAGTTTATCATTGAAAATACCTTATAATATAACGTAATATGCAGTGTATCATTGAAAATACCTTATAATATAACGTAATATGCAGTGTATCATTGAAAATACCTTATAATATAACGTAATATGCAGTGTATCATTGACAATACCTTATAATATAACGTAATATGCAGTGTATCATAGAAAATACCATGTAATATAACGTAATATACAGTGTATCATTGAAAATACCTTATAATATAACGTAATATGCAGTGTATCAATGAAAATACCTTATAATATAGCGTAATATCCAGTGTATCATTGAAAATACCTTATAATATAACGTAATATGCAGTGTATCATTGAAAATACCTTGTAATATAACGCAATATGCAGTGTATCATTGAAAATACCTTATAATATAACGTAATATGCAGTGTATCATTGAAAATACCTTCTAATATATCGTAATATGCAGTATATCAATGAAAATACCTTATAATATAGCGTAATATCCAGTGTATCATTGAAAATACCTTATAATATAACGTAATATGCAGTGTATCATTGAAAATACCTTGTAATATAACGTAATATGCAGTGTATCATTGAAAATACCTTATAATATAACGTAATATGCAGTGTATCATTGAAAATACCTTATAATATAACGTAATATGCAGTATATCATAGAAAATACCATGTAATATAACGTAATATACAGTGTATCATTGAAAATACCTTATAATATAACGTAATATGCAGTGTATCATTGAAAATACCTTATAATATAACGTAATATGCAGTGTATCATTGAAAATACCATGTAATATAACGTAATATACAGTGTATCATTGAAAATACCTTATAATATAACGTAATATGCAGTGTATCATTGAAAATACCTTCTAATATATCGTAGTTTATCATTGAAAATACCTTATAATATAACGTAATATGCAGTGTATCATTGAAAATACCTTATAATATAACGTAATATGCAGTGTATCATTGAAAATACCTTATAATATAACGTAATATGCAGTGTATCATTGAAAATACCTTATAATATAACGTAATATGCAGTGTATCATAGAAAATACCATGTAATATAACGTAATATACAGTGTATCATTGAATATACCTTATAATATAACGTAATATGCAGTGTATCATTGAAAATACCTTCTAATATATCGTAGTTTATCATTGAAAATACCTTATAATATAACGTAATATGCCGTGTATCATTGAAAATACCTTATAATATAACGTAATATGCAGTGTATCATTGAAAATACCTTATAATATAACGTAATATGCAGTGTATCATAGAAAATACCATGTAATATAACGTAATATACAGTGTATCATTGAATATACCTTATAATATAACGTAATATGCAGTGTATCATTGAAAATACCTTCTAATATATCGTAGTTTATCATTGAAAATACCTTATAATATAACGTAATATGCAGTGTATCATTGAAAATACCTTATAATATAACGTAATATGCAGTGTATCATTGAAAATACCTTATAATATAACGTAATATGCAGTGTATCATTGACAATACCTTATAATATAACGTAATATGCAGTGTATCATAGAAAATACCATGTAATATAACGTAATATACAGTGTATCATTGAAAATACCTTATAATATAACGTAATATGCAGTGTATCAATGAAAATACCTTATAATATAACGTAATATGCAGTGTATCATAGAAAATACTATGTAATATAACGTAATATACAGTGTATCATTGAAAATACCTTATAATATAACGTAATATGCAGTGTATCATTGAAAATACCTTCTAATATATCGTAGTTTATCATTGAAAATACCTTATAATATAACATAATATGCAGTGTATCATTGAAAATACCTTCTAATATATCGCAGTTTATCATTGAAAATACCTTATAATATAACGTAATATGCAGTGTATCATTGAAAATACCTTATAATATATCGTAATATACAGTGTATCATTGAAAATACCTTATAACATATCGTAATATGCAGTGTATCATTGAAAATACCTTATAATATAACGTAATATGCAGTGTATCATTGAAAATACCTTGTAATATAACGTAATATGCAGTGTATCATTGAAAATACCTTATAATATAACGTAATATGCAGTGTATCATTGAAAATACCATGTAATATAACGTAATATACAGTGTATCATTGAAAATACCTTATAATATAACGTAATATGCAGTGTATCATTGAAAATACCTTATAATATAACGTAATATGCAGTGTATCATTGAAAATACCTTATAATATAACGTAATATGCAGTATATCATAGAAAATACCATGTAATATACAGTGTATCATTGAAAATACCTTATAATATAACGTAATATGCAGTGTATCATTGACAATACCTTATAATATAACGTAATATGCAGTGTATCATTGAAAATACCTTATATCATATCGTAATATGCAGTGTATCATTGAAAATACCTTATAATATAACGTAATATGCAGTGTATCATTGAAAATACCTTATAATATAACGTAATATGCAGTGTATCATTGAAAATACCTTATAATATAACGTAACATGCAGTGTATCATTGAAAATACCTTATAATATAACGTAATATGTAGTGTATCATTGAAAATACCTTATAATATAGCGTAATATGCAGTGTATCATTGAAAATACCTTATAATATAACGTAATATGCAGTATATCAATGAAAATACCTTATAATATAGCGTAATATCCAGTGTATCATTGAAAATACCTTATAATATAACGTAATATGCAGTGTATCATTGAAAATACCTTATAATATAACGTAATATGCAGTGTATCATTGAAAATACCTTATAATATAACGTAATAAGCAGTATATCATAGAAAATACCATGTAATATAACGTAATATACAGTGTATCATTGAAAATACCTTATAATATAACGTAATATGCAGTGTATCATTGAAAATACCTTCTAATATATCGTTGTTTATCATTGAAAATACCTTATAATATAACGTAATATGCAGTGTGTCATTGAAAATACCATATAATATAACGTAATATGCAATGTATCATTGAAAATACCTTTTAATATAACGTAATATGCAGTATATCAATGAAAATACCTTATAATATAGCGTAATATCCAGTGTATCATTGAAAATACCTTATAATATAACGTAATATGCAGTGTATCATTGAAAATACCTTGTAATATAACGCAATATGCAGTGTATCATTGAAAATACCTTATAATATAACGTAATATGCAGTGTATCATTGAAAATACCTTATAATATAACGTAATATGCAGTGTATCATAGAAAATACCATGTAATATAACGTAATATACAGTGTATCATTGAAAATACCTTATAATATAACGTAATATGCAGTGTATCATTGAAAATACCTTCTAATATATCGTAATATGCAGTATATCAATGAAAATACCTTATAATATAGCGTAATATCCAGTGTATCATTGAAAATACCTTATAATATAACGTAATATGCAGTGTATCATTGAAAATACCTTGTAATATAACGTAATATGCAGTGTATCATTGAAAATACCTTATAATATAACGTAATATGCAGTGTATCATTGAAAATACCTTATAATATAACGTAATATGCAGTATATCATAGAAAATACCATGTAATATAACGTAATATACAGTGTATCATTGAAAATACCTTATAATATAACGTAATATGCAGTGTATCATTGAAAATACCTTATAATATAACGTAATAGGCAGAGTATCGTTGAAAATACCATGTAATATATCGTAATATACAGTGTATCATTGAAAATACCTTATAATATAACGTAATATGCAGTGTATCATTGAAAATACCTTCTAATATATCGTAGTTTATCATTGAAAATACCTTATAATATAACGTAATATGCAGTGTATCATTGAAAATACCTTATAATATAACGTAATATGCAGTGTATCATTGAAAATACCTTATAATATAACGTAATATGCAGTGTATCATTGAAAATACCTTATAATATAACGTAATATGCAGTGTATCATAGAAAATACCATGTAATATAACGTAATATACAGTGTATCATTGAATATACCTTATAATATAACGTAATATGCAGTGTATCATTGAAAATACCTTCTAATATATCGTAGTTTATCATTGAAAATACCTTATAATATAACGTAATATGCCGTGTATCATTGAAAATACCTTATAATATAACGTAATATGCAGTGTATCATTGAAAATACCTTATAATATAACGTAATATGCAGTGTATCATAGAAAATACCATGTAATATAACGTAATATACAGTGTATCATTGAATATACCTTATAATATAACGTAATATGCAGTGTATCATTGAAAATACCTTCTAATATATCGTAGTTTATCATTGAAAATACCTTATAATATAACGTAATATGCAGTGTATCATTGAAAATACCTTATAATATAACGTAATATGCAATGTATCATTGAAAATACCTTATAATATAACGTAATATGCAGTGTATCATTGACAATACCTTATAATATAACGTAATATGCAGTGTATCATAGAAAATACCATGTAATATAACGTAATATACAGTGTATCATTGAAAATACCTTATAATATAACGTAATATGCAGTGTATCAATGAAAATACCTTATAATATAACGTAATATGCAGTGTATCATAGAAAATACTATGTAATATAACGTAATATACAGTGTATCATTGAAAATACCTTATAATATAACGTAATATGCAGTGTATCATTGAAAATACCTTCTAATATATCGTAGTTTATCATTGAAAATACCTTATAATATAACATAATATGCAGTGTATCATTGAAAATACCTTCTAATATATCGCAGTTTATCATTGAAAATACCTTATAATATAACGTAATATGCAGTGTATCATTGAAAATACCTTATAATATATCGTAATATACAGTGTATCATTGAAAATACCTTATAACATATCGTAATATGCAGTGTATCATTGAAAATACCTTATAATATAACGTAATATGCAGTGTATCATTGAAAATACCTTGTAATATAACGTAATATGCAGTGTATCATTGAAAATACCTTATAATATAACGTAATATGCAGTGAATCATTGAAAATACCATGTAATATAACGTAATATACAGTGTATCATTGAAAATACCTTATAATATAACGTAATATGCAGTGTATCATTGAAAATACCTTATAATATAACGTAATATGCAGTGTATCATTGAAAATACCTTATAATATAACGTAATATGCAGTATATCATAGAAAATACCATGTAATATACAGTGTATCATTGAAAATACCTTATAATATAACGTAATATGCAGTGTATCATTGACAATACCCTATAATATAACGTAATATGCAGTGTATCATTGAAAATACCTTCTAATATATCGTAATATGCAGTATATCAATGAAAATACCTTATAATATAGCGTAATATCCAGTGTATCATTGAAAATACCTTATAATATAACGTAATATGCAGTGTATCATTGAAAATACCTTATAATATAACGTAATATGCAGTGTATCATTGAAAATACCTTATAATATAACGTAATATGCAGTGTATCATTGAAAATACCATGTAATATAACGTAATATACAGTGTATCATTGAAAATACCTTATAATTTAACGTAATATGCAGTGTATCATTGAAAATACCTTATAATATAACGTAATATGCAGTGTATCATTGAAAATACCTTATAATATAACGTAATATGCAGTATATCATAGAAAATACCATGTAATATACAGTGTATCATTGAAAATACCTTATAATATAACGTAATATGCAGTGTATCATTGAAAATACCTTATAATATAACGTAATATGCAGTGTATCATAGAAAATACCATGTAATATAACGTAATATACAGTGTATCATTGAAAATACCTTATAATATAACGTAATATGCAGTGTATCAATGAAAATACCTTATAATATAACGTAATATGCAGTGTATCATAGAAAATACTATGTAATATAACGTAATATACAGTGTATCATTGAAAATACCTTATTACATATCGTAATATGCAGTGTATCATTGAAAATACCATATAATATAACGTAATATGCAGTGTATCATTGAAAATACCTTATGATATATAGTAGTTTACAATTGAAAATACCTTATAATATAATGTAATATGCAGTGTATCATTGAAAACACCTTATAATATAACGTAATATGCAGTGTATCATTGAAAATACCTTATGATATAACGTATTATGCAGTGTATCATTGAAAATACCTTATAATATATGGTAATTTGTAGTGTATCAATGAAAATACCTTATAATATAACGTAATATGCAGTGTATCATTGAAAATACCTTATAATATAACGTAATATACAGTGTATCATTGAAAATACCTTATAATATAACGTAGTATGCAGTGTATCATTGAAAATACCTTATAATATAGCGTAATATGCAGTGTATCATTGAAAATACCTTCTAATATATCGTAGTTTATCATTGAAAATACCTTATAATATAACGTAATATGCAGTGTGTCATTGAAAATACCATATAATATAACGTAATATGCAGTGTATCATTGAAAATACCTTATAATATAACGTAATATGCAGTGTATCATAGAAAATACCATGTAATATAACGTAATATACAGTGTATCATTGAATATACCTTATAATATAACGTAATATGCAGTGTATCATTGAAAATACCTTCTAATATATCGTAGTTTATCATTGAAAATACCTTATAATATAACGTAATATGCAGTGTATCATTGAAAATACCTTATAATATAACGTAATATGCAGTGTATCATTGAAAATACCTTATAATATAACGTAATATGCAGTGTATCATTGACAATACCTTATAATATAACGTAATATGCAGTGTATCATAGAAAATACCATGTAATATAACGTAATATACAGTGTATCATTGAAAATACCTTATAATATAACGTAATATGCAGTGTATCAATGAAAATACCTTATAATATAACGTAATATGCAGTGTATCATAGAAAATACTATGTAATATAACGTAATATACAGTGTATCATTGAAAATACCTTATAATATAACGTAATATGCAGTGTATCATTGAAAATACCTTCTAATATATCGTAGTTTATCATTGAAAATACCTTATAATATAACATAATATGCAGTGTATCATTGAAAATACCTTCTAATATATCGCAGTTTATCATTGAAAATACCTTATAATATAACGTAATATGCAGTGTATCATTGAAAATACCTTATAATATATCGTAATATACAGTGTATCATTGAAAATACCTTATAACATATCGTAATATGCAGTGTATCATTGAAAATACCTTATAATATAACGTAATATGCAGTGTATCATTGAAAATACCTTGTAATATAACGTAATATGCAGTGTATCATTGAAAATACCTTATAATATAACGTAATATGCAGTGTATCATTGAAAATACCATGTAATATAACGTAATATACAGTGTATCATTGAAAATACCTTATAATATAACGTAATATGCAGTGTATCATTGAAAATACCTTATAATATAACGTAATATGCAGTGTATCATTGAAAATACCTTATAATATAACGTAATATGCAGTATATCATAGAAAATACCATGTAATATACAGTGTATCATTGAAAATACCTTATAATATAACGTAATATGCAGTGTATCATTGACAATACCCTATAATATAACGTAATATGCAGTGTATCATTGAAAATACCTTCTAATATATCGTAATATGCAGTATATCAATGAAAATACCTTATAATATAGCGTAATATCCAGTGTATCATTGAAAATACCTTATAATATAACGTAATATGCAGTGTATCATTGAAAATACCTTATAATATAACGTAATATGCAGTGTATCATTGAAAATACCTTATAATATAACGTAATATGCAGTGTATCATTGAAAATACCATGTAATATAACGTAATATACAGTGTATCATTGAAAATACCTTATAATATAACGTAATATGCAGTGTATCATTGAAAATACCTTATAATATAACGTAATATGCAGTGTATCATTGAAAATACCTTATAATATAACGTAATATGCAGTATATCATAGAAAATACCATGTAATATACAGTGTATCATTGAAAATACCTTATAATATAACGTAATATGCAGTGTATCATTGACAATACCTTATAATATAACGTAATATGCAGTGTATCATAGAAAATACCATGTAATATAACGTAATATACAGTGTATCATTGAAAATACCTTATAATATAACGTAATATGCAGTGTATCAATGAAAATACCTTATAATATAACGTAATATGCAGTGTATCATAGAAAATACTATGTAATATAACGTAATATACAGTGTATCATTGAAAATACCTTATTACATATCGTAATATGCAGTGTATCATTGAAAATACCATATAATATAACGTAATATGCAGTGTATCATTGAAAATACCTTATAACATATCCTAATATGCAGTGTATCATAGAAAATACCTTATAATATAACGTAATATGCAGTGTATCATGGAAAATACCTTATATCATATCGTAATATGCAGTGTATCATTGAAAATACCTTATAATATAACGTAATATGCAGTGTATCATTGAAAATACCTTATAATATAACGTAACATGCAGTGTATCATTGAAAATACCTTATAATATAACGTAATATGTAGTGTATCATTGAAAATACCTTATAATATAGCGTAATATGCAGTGTATCATTGAAAATACCTTATAATATAGCGTAATATGCAGTGTATCATTGAAAATACCTTCTAATATATCGTAGTTTATCATTGAAAATACCTTATAATATAACGTAATATGCAGTGTGTCATTGAAAATACCATATAATATAACGTAATATGCAATGTATCATTGAAAATACCTTCTAATATAACGTAATATGCAGTATATCAATGAAAATACCTTATAATATAGCGTAATATCCAGTGTATCATTGAAAATACCTTATAATATAACGTAATATGCAGTGTATCATTGAAAATACCTTGTAATATAACGCAATATGCAGTGTATCATTGAAAATACCTTATAATATAACGTAATATGCAGTGTATCATTGAAAATACCTTATAATATAACGTAATATGCAGTGTATCATAGAAAATACCATGTAATATAACGTAATATACAGTGTATCATTGAAAATACCTTATAATATAACGTAATATGCAGTGTATCATTGAAAATACCTTCTAATATATCGTAATATGCAGTATATCAATGAAAATACCTTATAATATAGCGTAATATCCAGTGTATCATTGAAAATACCTTATAATATAACGTAATATGCAGTGTATCATTGAAAATACCTTATAATATAACGTAATATGCAGTATATCATAGAAAATACCATGTAATATAACGTAATATACAGTGTATCATTGAAAATACCTTATAATATAACGTAATATGCAGTGTATCATTGAAAATACCTTATAATATAACGTAATATGCAGTGTATCATTGAAAATACCATGTAATATAACGTAATATACAGTGTATCATTGAAAATACCTTATAATATAACGTAATATGCAGTGTATCATTGAAAATACCTTATAATATAACGTAATATGCAGTGTATCATTGAAAATACCTTCTAATATATCGTAGTTTATCATTGAAAATACCTTATAATATAACGTAATATGCAGTGTATCATTGAAAATACCTTATAATATAACGTAATATGCAGTGTATCATTGAAAATACCTTATAATATAACGTAATATGCAGTGTATCATTGAAAATACCTTATAATATAACGTAATATGCAGTATATCATAGAAAATACCATGTAATATAACGTAATATACAGTGTATCATTGAATATACCTTATAATATAACGTAATATGCAGTGTATCATTGAAAATACCTTCTAATATATCGTAGTTTATCATTGAAAATACCTTATAATATAATGTAATATGGCGTCTATCATTGAAAATACCTTATAATATAACGTAATATGCAGTGTATCATTGAAAATACCTTATAATATAACGTAATATGCAGTGTATCATAGAAAATACCATGTAATATAACGTAATATACAGTGTATCATTGAATATACCTTATAATATAACGTAATATGCAGTGTATCATTGAAAATACCTTCTAATATATCGTAGTTTATCATTGAAAATACCTTATAATATAACGTAATATGCAGTGTATCATTGAAAATACCTTATAATATAACGTAATATGCAGTGTATCATAGAAAATACCATGTAATATAACGTAATATACAGTGTATCATTGAAAATACCTTATAATATAACGTAATATGCAGTGTATCATTGAAAATACCTTCTAATATATCGTAATATGCAGTATATCAATGAAAATACCTTATAATATAGCGTAATATCCAGTGTATCATTGAAAATACCTTATAATATAACGTAATATGCAGTGTATCATTGAAAATACCTTATAATATAACGTAATATGCAGTGTATCATTGAAAATACCTTATAATATAACGTAATATGCAGTGTATCATTGAAAATACCTTATAATATAACGTAATATGCAGTATATCATAGAAAATACCATGTAATATAACGTAATATACAGTGTATCATTGAAAATACCTTATAATATAACGTAATATGCAGTGTATCATTGAAAATACCTTATAATATAACGTAATATGCAGTGTATCATTGAAAATACCATGTAATATAACGTAATATACAGTGTATCATTGAAAATACCTTATAATATAACGTAATATGCAGTGTATCATTGAAAATACCTTCTAATATATCGTAGTTTATCATTGAAAATACCTTATAATATAACGTAATATGCAGTGTATCATTGAAAATACCTTATAATATAACGTAATATGCAGTGTATCATTGAAAATACCTTATAATATAACGTAATATGCAGTGTATCATTGAAAATACCTTATAATATAACGTAATATGCAGTGTATCATAGAAAATACCATGTAATATAACGTAATATACAGTGTATCATTGAATATACCTTATAATATAACGTAATATGCAGTGTATCATTGAAAATACCTTCTAATATATCGTAGTTTATCATTGAAAATACCTTATAATATAACGTAATATGCAGTGTATCATTGAAAATACCTTATAATATAACGTAATATGCAGTGTATCATTGAAAATACCTTATAATATAACGTAATATGCAGTATATCATAGAAAATACCATGTAATATAACGAAATATACAGTGTATCATTGAAAATACCTTATAATATAACGTAATATGCAGTGTATTATTGAAAATACCTTCTAATATATCGTTTTTTATCATTGAAAATACCTTATAATATAACGTAATATGCAGTGTATCATTGAAAATACCTTCTAATATATCGTAGTTTATCATTGAAAATACCTTATAATATAACGTAATATGCAGTGTATCATTGAAAATACCTTATAACATATCCTAATATGCAGTGTATCATAGAAAATACCTTATAATATAACGTAATATGCAGTGTATCATAGAAAATACCATGTAATATAACGTAATATACAGTGTATCATAGAAAATACCATGTAATATAACGTAATATACAGTGTATCATTGAAAATACCTTATAATATAACGTAATATGCAGTGTATCAATGAAAATACCTTATAATATAACGTAATATGCAGTGTATCATAGAAAATACCTTATAATATAGCGTAATATGCAGTGTATCATTGAAAATACCTTATAATATAGCGTAATATGCAGTGTATCATTGAAAATACCTTCTAATATATCGTAGTTTATCATTGAAAATACCTTATAATATAACGTAATATGCAGTGTGTCATTGAAAATACCATATAATATAACGTAATATGCAATGTATCATTGAAAATACCTTCTAATATAACGTAATATGCAGTATATCAATGAAAATACCTTATAATATAGCGTAATATCCAGTGTATCATTGAAAATACCTTCTAATATAACGTAATATGCAGTATATCAATGAAAATACCTTATAATATAGCGTAATATCCAGTGTATCATTGAAAATACCTTATAATATAACGTAATATGCAGTGTATCATTGAAAATACCTTGTAATATAACGCAATATGCAGTGTATCATTGAAAATACCTTATAATATAACGTAATATGCAGTGTATCATTGAAAATACCTTATAATATAACGTAATATGCAGTGTATCATAGAAAATACCATGTAATATAACGTAATATACAGTGTATCATTGAAAATACCTTATAATATAACGTAATATGCAGTGTATCATTGAAAATACCTTCTAATATATCGTAATATGCAGTATATCAATGAAAATACCTTATAATATAGCGTAATATCCAGTGTATCATTGAAAATACCTTATAATATAACGTAATATGCAGTGTATCATTGAAAATACCTTATAATATAACGTAATATGCAGTGTATCATTGAAAATACCTTATAATATAACGTAATATGCAGTGTATCATTGAAAATACCTTATAATATAACGTAATATGCAGTATATCATAGAAAATACCATGTAATATAACGTAATATACAGTGTATCATTGAAAATACCTTATAATATAACGTAATATGCAGTGTATCATTGAAAATACCTTATAATATAACGTAATATGCAGTGTATCATTGAAAATACCATGTAATATAACGTAATATACAGTGTATCATTGAAAATACCTTATAATATAACGTAATATGCAGTGTATCATTGAAAATACCTTATAATATAACGTAATATGCAGTGTATCATTGAAAATACCTTCTAATATATCGTAGTTTATCATTGAAAATACCTTATAATATAACGTAATATGCAGTGTATCATTGAAAATACCTTATAATATAACGTAATATGCAGTGTATCATTGAAAATACCTTATAATATAACGTAATATGCAGTGTATCATTGAAAATACCTTATAATATAACGTAATATGCAGTATATCATAGAAAATACCATGTAATATAACGTAATATACAGTGTATCATTGAATATACCTTATAATATAACGTAATATGCAGTGTATCATTGAAAATACCTTCTAATATATCGTAGTTTATCATTGAAAATACCTTATAATATAACGTAATATGCCGTGTATCATTGAAAATACCTTATAATATAACGTAATATGCAGTGTATCATTGAAAATACCTTATAATATAACGTAATATGCAGTGTATCATAGAAAATACCATGTAATATAACGTAATATACAGTGTATCATTGAATATACCTTATAATATAACGTAATATGCAGTGTATCATTGAAAATACCTTCTAATATATCGTAGTTTATCATTGAAAATACCTTATAATATAACGTAATATGCAGTGTATCATTGAAAATACCTTATAATATAACGTAATATGCAGTGTATCATAGAAAATACCATGTAATATAACGTAATATACAGTGTATCATTGAAAATACCTTATAATATAACGTAATATGCAGTGTATCATTGAAAATACCTTCTAATATATCGTAGTTTATCATTGAAAATACCTTATAATATAACATAATATGCAGTGTATCATTGAAAATTCCTTCTAATATATCGTAGTTTATCATTGAAAATACCTTATAATATAACGTAATATGCAGTGTATCATTGAAAATACCTTATAACATATCGTAATATGCAGTGTATCATTGAAAATACCTTATAATATAACGTAATATGCAGTGTATCATTGAAAATACCTTGTAATATAACGTAATATGCAGTGTATCATTGAAAATACCTTATAATATAACGTAATATGCAGTGTATCATTGAAAATACCATGTAATATAACGTAATATACAGTGTATCATTGAAAATACCTTATAATATAACGTAATATGCAGTGTATCATTGAAAATACCTTCTAATATATCGTAGTTTATCATTGAAAATACCTTATAATATAACGTAATATGCAGTGTATCATTGAAAATACCTTATAATATAACGTAATATGCAGTGTATCATTGAAAATACCTTATAATATAACTTAATATGCAATATATCATAGAAAATACCATGTAATATAACGTAGTATACAGTGTATCATTGAAAATACCTTATAATATATCGTAATATACAGTGTATCATTGAAAATACCTTATAACATATCGTAATATGCAGTGTATCATTGAAAATACCTTATAATATAACGTAATATGCAGTGTATCATTGAAAATACCTTGTAATATAACGTAATATGCAGTGTATCATTGAAAATACCTTATAATATAACGTAATATGCAGTGTATCATTGAAAATACCATGTAATATAACGTAATATACAGTGTATCATTGAAAATACCTTATAATATAACGTAATATGCAGTGTATCATTGAAAATACCTTCTAATATATCGTAGTTTATCATTGAAAATACCTTATAATATAACGTAATATGCAGTGTATCATTGAAAATACCTTATAATATAACGTAATATGCAGTGTATCATTGAAAATACCTTATAATATAACTTAATATGCAGTATATCATGGAAAATACCATGTAATATAACGTAGTATTCAGTGTATCATTGAAAATACCTTATAATATAACGTAATATGCAGTGTATCATTGAAAATACCTTCTAATATATCGTTGTTTATCATTGAAACTACCTTATAATATAACGTAATATGCAGTGTATCATTGAAAATACCGTATAATATAACGTAATATGCAGTGTATCATAGAAAATACCATGTAATATAACGTAATATACAGTGTATCATTGAAAATACCTTATAATATAACGTAATATGCAGTGTATCATTGAAAATACCTTCTAATATATCGTAGTTTATCATTGAAAATACCTTATAATATAACGTAATATGCAGTGTATCATTGAAAATACCTTATAATATAACGTAATATGCAGTGTATCATTGAAAATACCTTCTAATATATCGTAGTTTATCATTGAAAATACCTTATAATATAACATAATATGCAGTGTATCATTGAAAATTCCTTCTAATATATCGTAGTTTATCATTGAAAATACCTTATAATATAACGTAATATGCAGTGTATCATTGAAAATACCTTATAACATATCGTAATATGCAGTGTATCATTGAAAATACCTTATAATATAACGTAATATGCAGTGTATCATTGAAAATACCTTGTAATATAACGTAATATGCAGTGTATCATTGAAAATACCTTATAATATAACGTAATATGCAGTGTATCATTGAAAATACCATGTAATATAACGTAATATACAGTGTATCATTGAAAATACCTTATAATATAACGTAATATGCAGTGTATCATTGAAAATACCTTCTAATATATCGTAGTTTATCATTGAAAATACCTTATAATATAACGTAATATGCAGTGTATCATTGAAAATACCTTATAATATAACGTAATATGCAGTGTATCATTGAAAATACCTTATAATATAACTTAATATGCAATATATCATAGAAAATACCATGTAATATAACGTAGTATACAGTGTATCATTGAAAATACCTTATAATATATCGTAATATACAGTGTATCATTGAAAATACCTTATAACATATCGTAATATGCAGTGTATCATTGAAAATACCTTATAATATAACGTAATATGCAGTGTATCATTGAAAATACCTTGTAATATAACGTAATATGCAGTGTATCATTGAAAATACCTTATAATATAACGTAATATGCAGTGTATCATTGAAAATACCATGTAATATAACGTAATATACAGTGTATCATTGAAAATACCTTATAATATAACGTAATATGCAGTGTATCATTGAAAATACCTTCTAATATATCGTAGTTTATCATTGAAAATACCTTATAATATAACGTAATATGCAGTGTATCATTGAAAATACCTTATAATATAACGTAATATGCAGTGTATCATTGAAAATACCTTATAATATAACTTAATATGCAGTATATCATGGAAAATACCATGTAATATAACGTAGTATACAGTGTATCATTGAAAATACCTTATAATATAACGTAATATGCAGTGTATCATTGAAAATACCTTATAACATATCGTAATATGCAGTGTATCATTGAAAATACCTTATAATATAACGTAATATGCAGTGTATCATTGAAAATACCTTGTAATATAACGTAATATGCAGTGTATCATTGAAAATACCTTATAATATAACGTAATATGCAGTGTATCATTGAAAATACCATGTAATATAACGTAATATACAGTGTATCATTGAAAATACCTTATAATATAACGTAATATGCAGTGTATCATTGAAAATACCTTCTAATATATCGTAGTTTATCATTGAAAATACCTTATAATATAACGTAATATGCAGTGTATCATTGAAAATACCTTATAATATAACGTAATATGCAGTGTATCATTGAAAATACCTTATAATATAACTTAATATGCAATATATCATAGAAAATACCATGTAATATAACGTAGTATACAGTGTATCATTGAAAATACCTTATAATATAACGTAATATGCAGTGTATCATTGAAAATACCTTCTAATATATCGTTGTTTATCATTGAAACTACCTTATAATATAACGTAATATGCAGTGTATCATTGAAAATACCTTATAATATAACGTAATATGCAGTGTATCATAGAAAATACCATGTAATATAACGTAATATACAGTGTATCATTGAAAATACCTTATAATATAACGTAATATGCAGTGTATCATTGAAAATACCTTCTAATATATCGTAGTTTATCATTGAAAATACCTTATAATATAACGTAATATGCAGTGTATCATTGAAAATACCTTATAATATAACGTAATATGCAGTGTATCATTGAAAATATCTTCTAATATATCGTTGTTTATCATTTAAAATACCTTATAATATAACGTAATATGCAGTGTATCATTGAAAATACCTTCTAATATATCGTAGTTTATCATTGAAAATACCTTATAATATAACGTAATATGCAGTGTATCATTGAAAATACCTTATAACATATCCTAATATGCAGTGTATCATAGAAAATACCTTATAATATAACGTAATATGCAGTGTATCATTGAAAATACCTTATAATATAAAGTAACATGCAGTGTATCATTGAAAATACCTTATAATATAACGTAATATGTAGTGTATCATTGAAAATACCTTATAATATAGCGTAATATGCAGTGTATCATTGAAAATACCTTATAATATAGCGTAATATGCAGTGTATCATTGAAAATACCTTATAATATAACGTAATATGCAGTGAATCATTGAAAATACCTTATAATATAACGTAATATGCAGTGTATCATTGAAAATACCTTATAATATAACGTAATATGCAGTGTATCATTGAAAATACCTTATAATATAACGTAATATGCAGTGTATCATAGAAAATACCATGTAATATAACGTAATATACAGTGTATCATTGAAAATACCTTATAATATAACGTAATATGCAGTGTATCAATGAAAATACCTTCTAATATATCGTAGTTTATCATTGAAAATACCTTATAATATAACGTAATATGTAGTGTATCATTGAAAATACCTTATAATATAACGTAATATGCAGTGTATCATTGAAAATACCTTATAATATAACGTAATATGCAGTGTATCATTGAAAATACCTTATAATATAACGTAATATGCAGTGTATCAATGAAAATACCTTATAATATAACGTAATATGCAGTATATCATAGAAAATACCATGTAATATACATCATATCATTGAAAATACCTTATAATATAACGTAATATGCAGTGTATCATTGACAATACCTTATAATATAACGTAATATGCAGTGTATCATAGAAAATACCATGTAATATAACGTAATATACAGTGTATCATTGAAAATACCATATAATATAACGTAATATGCAGTGTATCAATGAAAATACCTTATAATGTAACGTAATATGCTGTGTATCATTGAAAATACCTTACGATATAACGTAATATGCAGTGTATCATTGAAAATACCTTATATCATATCGTAATATGCAGTGTATCATTGAAAATACCTTATAATATAACATAATATGCAGTGTATCATAGAAAATACTATGTAATATAACGTAATATACAGTGTATCATTGAAAATACCTTATAATATAACGTAATATGCAGTGTATCATTGAAAATACCTTCTAATATATCGTAGTTTATCATTGAAAATACCTTATAATATAACATAATATGCAGTGTATCATTGAAAATACCTTCTAATATATCGTAGTTTATCATTGAAAATACCTTATAATATAACGTAATATGCAGTGTATCATTGAAAATACCTTATAATATAACGTAATATGCAGTGTATCATTGAAAATACCTTCTAATATAACGTTATATGCAGTGTATCATTGAAAATACCATGTAATATAACGTAATATGCAGTGTATCATTGAAAATACCTGATAATATAACGTAATATGCATTGTATCATAGAAAATACCATGTAATATAACGTAATATACAGTGTATCATTGAAAATACCTTATAATATAACGTAATATGCAGTGTATCATTGAAAATACCTTATAATATAACGTAATATGCAGTGTATCATTGAAAATACCTTATAATATAACGTAATATGCAGTGTATCATTGAAAATACCTTAT
Source organism: Lasioglossum lativentre (assembly GCA_916610255.1). Classification (NCBI taxonomy): domain Eukaryota; kingdom Metazoa; phylum Arthropoda; class Insecta; order Hymenoptera; family Halictidae; genus Lasioglossum; species Lasioglossum lativentre. The sequence continues at coordinate 6,515 of CAKAJI010000923.1, read as the reverse complement.
AATATAACGTAATATGCGGTGTATCATTGAAAATACCTTATAACATAATGTAATATGCAGTGTATCATAGAAAATACCATGTAATATAACGTAATATACAGTGTATCATTGAAAATACCTTATAATATAACGTAATATGCAGTGTATCATTGAAAATACCTTCTAATATATCGTAGTTTATCATTGAAAATACCTTATAATATAACGTAATATGCAGTGTATCATTGAAAATACCTTGTAATATAACGTAATATGCAGTGTATCATTGAAAATACCTTATAATATAACGTAATATGCAGTGTATCATTGAAAATACCTTATAATATAACGTAATATGCAGTGTATCATAGAAAATACCTTATAATATAACGTAATATGCAGTGTATCATTGAAAATACCTTATAATATAACGTAATATGCAGTGTATCAATGAAAATACCTTATAATATAACGTAATATGCAGTATATCATAGAAAATACCATGTAATATACAGTGTATCATTGAAAATACCTTATAATATAACGTAATATGCAGTGTATCATTGACAAAACCTTATAATATAACGTAATATGCAGTGTATCATAGAAAATACCATGTAATATAACGTAATATACAGTGTATCATTGAAAATACCATATAATATAACGTAATATGCAGTGTATCAATGAAAATACCTTATAATATAACGTAATATGCTGTGTATCATTGAAAATACCTTACGATATAACGTAATATGCAGTGTATCATTGAAAATACCTTATATCATATCGTAATATGCAGTGTATCATTGAAAATACCTTATAATATAACATAATATGCAGTGTATCATAGAAAATACTATGTAATATAACGTAATATACAGTGTATCATTGAAAATACCTTATAATATAACGTAATATGCAGTGTATCATTGAAAATACCTTCTAATATATCGTAGTTTATCATTGAAAATACCTTATAATATAACATAATATGCAGTGTATCATTGAAAATACCTTCTAATATATCGTAGTTTTTCATTGAAAATACCTTATAATATAACGTAATATGCAGTGTATCATTGAAAATACCTTATAATATAACGTAATATGCAGTGTATCATTGAAAATACCTTCTAATATAACGTTATATGCAGTGTATCATTGAAAATACCTTGTAATATAACGTAATATGCAGTGTATCATTGAAAATACCTGATAATATAACGTAATATGCATTGTATCATAGAAAATACCATGTAATATAACGTAATATACAGTGTATCATTGAAAATACCTTATAATATAACGTAATATGCAGTGTATCATTGAAAATACCTTATAATATAACGTAATATGCAGTGTATCATAGAAAATACCTTATAATATAACATAATATGCAGTGTATCATTGAAAATACTTTATAATATAACGTAATATGCAGTGTATCATTGAAAATACCTTATAATATAACGTAATATGCAGTGTATCATTGAAAATACCTTATAATATAACGTTATATGCAGTGTATCATTGAAAATACCATGTAATATAACGTAATATGCAGTGTATCATTGAAAATACCTGATAATATAACGTAATATGCAGTGTATCATAGAAAATACCATGTAATATAACGTAATATACAGTGTATCATTGAAAATACCTTATAATATAACGTAATATGCAGTGTATCATTGAAAATACCTTATAATATAACGTAATATGCAGTGTATCATAGAAAATACCTTATAATATAACATAATATGCAGTGTATCATTGAAAATACCTTATAATATAACGTAATATGCAGTGTATCATTGAAAATACCTTATAATATAACGTAATATGCAGTGTATCATTGAAAATACCTTCTAATATAACGTTATATGCAGTGTATCATTGAAAATACCATGTAATATAACGTAATATGCAGTGTATCATTGAAAATACCTGATAATATAACGTAATATGCATTGTATCATAGAAAATACCATGTAATATAACGTAATATACAGTGTATCATTGAAAATACCTTATAATATAACGTAATATGCAGTGTATCATTGAAAATACCTTGTAATATAACGTAATATGCAGTGTATCATTGAAAATACCTTATAATATAACGTAATATGCAGTGTATCAATGAAAATACCTTATAATATAACGTAATATGCAGTATATCATAGAAAATACCATGTAATATACATCATATCATTGAAAATACCTTATAATATAACGTAATATGCAGTGTATCATTGACAATACCTTATAATATAACGTAATATGCAGTGTATCATAGAAAATACCATGTAATATAACGTAATATACAGTGTATCATTGAAAATACCATATAATATAACGTAATATGCAGTGTATCAATGAAAATACCTTATAATATAACGTAATATGCTGTGTATCATTGAAAATACCTTACGATATAACGTAATATGCAGTGTATCATTGAAAATACCTTATATCATATCGTAATATGCAGTGTATCATTGAAAATACCTTATAATATAACATAATATGCAGTGTATCATAGAAAATACTATGTAATATAACGTAATATACAGTGTATCATTGAAAATACCTTGTAATATAACGTAATATGCAGTGTATCATTGAAAATACCTTCTAATATATCGTAGTTTATCATTGAAAATACCTTATAATATAACATAATATGCAGTGTATCATTGAAAATACCTTCTAATATATCGTAGTTTATCATTGAAAATACCTTATAATATAACGTAATATGCAGTGTATCATTGAAAATACCTTATAATATAACGTAATATGCAGTGTATCATTGAAAATACCTTCTAATATAACGTTATATGCAGTGTATCATTGAAAATACCATGTAATATAACGTAATATTTAGTGTATCATTGAAAATACCTGATAATATAACGTAATATGCAGTGTATCATAGAAAATACCATGTAATATAACGTAATATACAGTGTATCATTGAAAATACCATATAATATAACGTAATATGCAGTGTATCAATGAAAATACCTTATAATATAACGTAATATGCTGTGTATCATTGAAAATACCTTACGATATAACGTAATATGCAGTGTATCATTGAAAATACCTTATATCATATCGTAATATGCAGTGTATCATTGAAAATACCTTATAATATAACATAATATGCAGTGTATCATAGAAAATACTATGTAATATAACGTAATATACAGTGTATCATTGAAAATACCTTATAATATAACGTAATATGCAGTGTATCATTGAAAATACCTTCTAATATATCGTAGTTTATCATTGAAAATACCTTATAATATAACATAATATGCAGTGTATCATTGAAAATACCTTCTAATATATCGTAGTTTATCATTGAAAATACCTTATAATATAACGTAATATGCAGTGTATCATTGAAAATACCTTATAATATAACGTAATATGCAGTGTATCATTGAAAATACCTTCTAATATAACGTTATATGCAGTGTATCATTGAAAATACCATGTAATATAACGTAATATGCAGTGTATCATTGAAAATACCTGATAATATAACGTAATATGCATTGTATCATAGAAAATACCATGTAATATAACGTAATATACAGTGTATCATTGAAAATACCTTATAATATAACGTAATATGCAGTGTATCATTGAAAATACCTTATAATATAACGTAATATGCAGTGTATCATAGAAAATACCTTATAATATAACATAATATGCTGTGTTTCATTGAAAATACTTTATAATATAACGTAATATGCAGTGTATCATTGAAAATACCTTATAATATAACGTAATATGCAGTGTATCATTGAAAATACCTTCTAATATAACGTTATATGCAGTGTATCATTGAAAATACCATGTAATATAACGTAATATGCAGTGTATCATTGAAAATACCTGATAATATAACGTAATATGCATTGTATCATAGAAAATACCATGTAATATAACGTAATATGCAGTGTATCATTGAAAATACCTTATAATATAACGTAATATGCAGTGTATCATTGAAAATACCTTATAATATAACGTAATATGCAGTGTATCATAGAAAATACCTTATAATATAACATAATATGCAGTGTATCATTGAAAATACTTTATAATATAACGTAATATGCAGTGTATCATTGAAAATACCTTATAATATAACGTAATATGCAGTGTATCATTGAAAATACCTTCTAATATAACGTTATATGCAGTGTATCATTGAAAATACCATGTAATATAACGTAATATGCAGTGTATCATTGAAAATACCTGATAATATAACGTAATATGCATTGTATCATAGAAAATACCATGTAATATAACGTAATATACAGTGTATCATTGAAAATACCTTATAATATAACGTAATATGCAGTGTATCATTGAAAATACCTTGTAATATAACGTAATATGCAGTGTATCATTGAAAATACCTTATAATATAACGTAATATGCAGTGTATCAATGAAAATACCTTATAATATAACGTAATATGCAGTATATCATAGAAAATACCATGTAATATACATCATATCATTGAAAATACCTTATAATATAACGTAATATGCAGTGTATCATTGAAAATACCTTATAATATAACGTAATATGCAGTGTATCATAGAAAATACCATGTAATATAACGTAATATACAGTGTATCATTGAAAATACCATATAATATAACGTAATATGCAGTGTATCAATGAAAATACCTTATAATATAACGTAATATGCTGTGTATCATTGAAAATACCTTACGATATAACGTAATATGCAGTGTATCATTGAAAATACCTTATATCATATCGTAATATGCAGTGTATCATTGAAAATACCTTATAATATAACATAATATGCAGTGTATCATAGAAAATACTATGTAATATAACGTAATATACAGTGTATCATTGAAAATACCTTATAATATAACGTAATATGCAGTGTATCATTGAAAATACCTTCTAATATATCGTAGTTTATCATTGAAAATACCTTATAATATAACATAATATGCAGTGTATCATTGAAAATACCTTCTAATATATCGTAGTTTATCATTGAAAATACCTTATAATATAACGTAATATGCAGTGTATCATTGAAAATACCTTATAATATAACGTAATATGCAGTGTATCATTGAAAATACCTTCTAATATAACGTTATATGCAGTGTATCATTGAAAATACCATGTAATATAACGTAATATTTAGTGTATCATTGAAAATACCTGATAATATAACGTAATATGCATTGTATCATAGAAAATACCATGTAATATAACGTAATATACAGTGTATCATTGAAAATACCTTATAATATAACGTAATATGCAGTGTATCATTGAAAATACCTTATAATATAACGTAATATGCAGTGTATCATTGAAAATACCTTATAATATAACGTAATATGCAGTGTATCTTTGAAAATACCTTATAATATAACGTAATATGCGGTGTATCATTGAAAATACCTTATAACATAATGTAATATGCAGTGTATCATAGAAAATACCATGTAATATAACGTAATATACAGTGTATCATTGAAAATACCTTATAATATAACGTAATATGCAGTGTATCATTGAAAATACCTTCTAATATATCGTAGTTTATCATTGAAAATACCTTATAATATAACGTAATATGCAGTGTATCATTGAAAATACCTTGTAATATAACGTAATATGCAGTGTATCATTGAAAATACCTTATAATATAACGTAATATGCAGTGTATCATTGAAAATACCTTATAATATAACGTAATATGCAGTGTATCATAGAAAATACCTTATAATATAACGTAATATGCAGTGTATCATTGAAAATACCTTATAATATAACGTAATATGCAGTGTATCAATGAAAATACCTTATAATATAACGTAATATGCAGTATATCATAGAAAATACCATGTAATATACAGTGTATCATTGAAAATACCTTATAATATAACGTAATATGCAGTGTATCATTGACAATACCTTATAATATAACGTAATATGCAGTGTATCATAGAAAATACCATGTAATATAACGTAATATACAGTGTATCATTGAAAATACCATATAATATAACGTAATATGCAGTGTATCAATGAAAATACCTTATAATATAACGTAATATGCTGTGTATCATTGAAAATACCTTACGATATAACGTAATATGCAGTGTATCATTGAAAATACCTTATATCATATCGTAATATGCAGTGTATCATTGAAAATACCTTATAATATAACATAATATGCAGTGTATCATAGAAAATACTATGTAATATAACGTAATATACAGTGTATCATTGAAAATACCTTATAATATAACGTAATATGCAGTGTATCATTGAAAATACCTTCTAATATATCGTAGTTTATCATTGAAAATACCTTATAATATAACATAATATGCAGTGTATCATTGAAAATACCTTCTAATATATCGTAGTTTATCATTGAAAATACCTTATAATATAACGTAATATGCAGTGTATCATTGAAAATACCT
>CAKAJI010000922.1:0-47383 GCA_916610255.1 Lasioglossum lativentre | reverse complement strand
TAATGTAATATGCAGTCTATCATTGAAAATACCTTATAATATAACGTAATATGCAGTGTATCATTGAAAATACCTTATAATATAACGTAATATGCAGTGTATCATTGAAAATACCTTATAATGTAACGTAATATGCAGTGTATCATTGAAAATACATTATAATGTAATGTAAATATGCAGTCTATCATTGAAAATATCTTATAATATAACGTAATATGCAGTGAATCATTGAAAATAGCTTATAATATAACGTGATATGCAGTCTATCATTGAAAATACCTTATAATATAACGTAATATGCAGTGTATCATTGAAAATACCTTATAATATAACGTAATATGCAGTGTATCATTGAAAATACCTTATAATATAACGTAATATGCAGTGTATCATTGAAAATACCTTATAATGTAACGTAATATGCAGTGTATCATTGAAAATACAGTATAATGTAATGTAATATGCAGTCTATCATTGAAAATATCTTATAATATAACGTAATATGCAGTCTATCATTGAAAATATCTTGTAATGTAACGTAATATGCAGAGTATCATTGAAAATGACTTATAATATAACGTAATATGCAGTCTATCATTGAAAATACCATATAGTATAACGTAATATGCAGTGTATCAATGAAAATACCTTATAATATAATGTAATATTTGCAGTCTATCATTGAAAATACCTTATAATATAACGTAATATGCAGTGTATCATTGAAAATACCTTATAATCTAACGTAATATGCAGTATATCATTGAAAATACCTTATAATATAACGTAATATGCAGTGTATCATTGAAAATACCTTATAATATAACGTAATATGCAGTGTATCATTGAAAATACCTTATAATATAACGTAATATGCAGTATATCATTGACAATACCTTATAATGAAACGTAATAAGCTGTGTATCATTGAAAATATCTTGTAATGTTACGTAATATGCAGAGTATCATTGAAAATGCCTTATAATATAACGTAATATGCAGTCTATCATTGAAAATACCATATAGTATAACGTAATATGCAGTGTATCATTGAAAATACCTTATAATATAACGTAATGTGCAGTATATCATTGAAAATACCTTATAATATAACGTAATATGCAGTCTATCATTGAAAATATCTTGTAATGTAACGTAATATGCAGAGTATCATTGAAAATGCCTTATAATATAACGTAATATGCAGTCTATCATTGAAAATACCATATAGTATAACGTAATATGCAGTGTATCATTGAAAATACCTTATAATATAATGTAATATTTGCAGTCTATCATTGAAAATACCTTATAATATAACGTAATATGCAGTATATCATTGAAAATACCTTATAATATAACGTAATATGCAGTGTATCATTGAAAATGCTTTATAATATATAGTAATATGCAGTCTATCATTAAAAATACGTGATAATATAACGTAATATGCAGTGAATCATTGAAAATAGCATATAATATAACGTGATATGCAGTCTATCATTGAAAATATCTTATAATATATAGTAATATGCAGTGTATCATTGAAAATACATTATAATGTAATGTAATATGCAGTGTATCATTGAAAATATCTTACAATATAATGTAATATGCAGTGTATCATTGAAAATACATTATAATGTAATGTAATATGCAGTCTATCATTGAAAATACCTTATAATATAACGTAATATGCAGTGTATCATTGAAAATACCTTATAATATAACGTAATATGCAGTGTATCATTGAAAATACCTTATAATGTAACGTAATATGCAGTGTATCATTGAACATACATTATAATGTAATGTAAATATGCAGTCTATCATTGAAAATATCTTATAATATAACGTAATATGCAGTGAATCATTGAAAATAGCTTATAATATAACGTGATATGCAGTCTATCATTGAAAATACCTTATAATATAACGTAATATGCAGTGTATCATTGAAAATACCTTATAATATAACGTAATATGCAGTGTATCATTGAAAATACCTTATAATATAACGTAATATGCAGTGTATCATTGAAAATACCTTATAATGTAACGTAATATGCAGTGTATCATTGAAAATACATTATAATGTAATGTAATATGCAGTCTATCATTGAAAATATCTTATAATATACGTAATATGCAGTCTATCATTGAAAATATCTTGTAATGTAACGTAATATGCAGAGTATCATTGAAAATGACTTATAATATAACGTAATATGCAGTCTATCATTGAAAATACCATATAGTATAACGTAATATGCAGTGTATCAATGAAAATACCTTATAATATAATGTAATATTTGCAGTCTATCATTGAAAATACCTTATAATATAACGTAATATGCAGTGTATCATTGAAAATACCTTATAATCTAACGTAATATGCAGTATATCATTGAAAATACCTTATAATATAACGTAATATGCAGTGTATCATTGAAAATACCTTATAATATAACGTAATATGCAGTGTATCATTGAAAATACCTTATAATATAACGTAATATGCAGTGTATCATTGAAAATACCTTATAATGTAACGTAATATGCAGTGTATCATTGAAAATACATTATAATGTAATGTAATATGCAGTCTATCATTGAAAATATCTTATAATATAACGTAATATGCAGTGAATCATTCAAAATAGCTTATAATATAACGTGATATGCAGTCTATCATTGAAAATACCTTATATTATAACGTAATATGCAGTGTATCATTGAAAATACCTTATAATATAACGTAATATGCAGTGTATCATTGAAAATACCTTATAATATAACGTAATATGCAGTGTATCATTGAAAATACCTTATAATATAACGTAATATGCAGTGTATCATTGAAAATACCTTATAATATAACGTAATATGCAGTGTATCATTGAAAATACCTTATAATATAACGTAATATGCAGTATATCATTGAAAATACCTTATAATATAACCTATTATGCAGTGTATCATTGAAAATGCCTGATAATATATAGTAATATGCAGTCTATCATTAAAAATACGTGATAATATAACGTGATATGCAGTGAATCATTGAAAATAGCTTATAATATAACGTGATATGCAGTGTATCATTGAAAATATCTTCTAATGTAACGCAATATGCAGAGTATCATTCAAAATACCTTATAATATAACGTAATATGCAGAGTATCATTGAAAATACCTTATAATATAACGTGATATGCAGAATATCATTGAAAATACCTTATAATATAACGTAATATGCAGTGTATCATTGAAAATACCTTATAATATAACGTAATATGCAGTGTATCATTGAAAATACCTTATAATATAACGTAATATGCAGTGTATCATTGAAAATACCTTATAATGTAACGTAATATGCAGTGTATCATTGAAAATACATTATAATGTAATGTAATATGCAGTCTATCATTGAAAATATCTTATAATATAACGTAATATGCAGTGAATCATTGAAAATAGCTTATAATATAACGTGATATGCAGTCTATCATTGAAAATACCTTATAATATAACGTAATATGCAGTGTATCATTGAAAATACCTTGTAATATAACGTAATATGCAGTGTATCATTGAAAATACCCTATAATATAACGTAATATGCAGTGTATCATTGAAAATACCTTATAATGTAACGTAATATGCAGTGTATCATTGAAAATACATTATAATGTAATGTAATATGCAGTCTATCATTGAAAATACCTTATAATATAACGTAATATGCAGTGTATCATTGAAAATACCTTATAATATAACGTAATATGCAGTGTATCATTGAAAATACATTATAATGTAATGTAATATGCAGTCTATCATTGAAAATATCTTATAATGTAACGTAATATGCAGTGTATCATTGAAAATACATTATAATGTAATGTAATATGCAGTCTATCATTGAAAATACCTTATAATATAACGTAATATGCTGTGTATCATTGAAAATACCTTATAATATAACGTAATATGCAGTGTATCATTGAAAATACATTATAATGTAATGTAAATATGCAGTCTATCATTGAAAATATCTTATAATATAACGTAATATGCAGTGAATCATTGAAAATAGCTTATAATATAACGTGATATGCAGTGTATCATTGAAAATACATTATAATGTAATGTAATATGCAGTCTATCATTGAAAATATCTTATAATATAACGTAATATGCAGTCTATCATTGAAAATATCTTGTAATGTAACGTAATATGCAGAGTATCATTGAAAATGCCTTATAATATAACGTAATATGCAGTCTATCATTGAAAATACCATATAGTATAACGTAATATGCAGTGTATCAATGAAAATACCTTATAATATAATGTAATATTTGCAGTCTATCATTGAAAATACCTTATAATATAACGTAATATGCAGTGTATCATTGAAAATACCTTATAATCTAACGTAATATGCAGTATATCATTGAAAATACCTTATAATATAACGTAATATGCAGTGTATCATTGAAAATACCTTATAATATAACGTAATATGCAGTGTATCATTGAAAATACCTTATAATATAACGTAATATGCAGTGTATCATTGAAAATACCTTATAATGTAACGTAATATGCAGTGTATCATTGAAAATACATTATAATGTAATGTAATATGCAGTCTATCATTGAAAATATCTTATAATATAACGTAATATGCAGTGAATCATTCAAAATAGCTTATAATATAACGTGATATGCAGTCTATCATTGAAAATACCTTATAATATAACGTAATATGCAGTGTATCATTGAAAATACCTTATAATATAACGTAATATGCAGTGTATCATTGAAAATACCTTATAATATAACGTAATATGCAGTGTATCATTGAAAATACCTTATAATATAACGTAATATGCAGTGTATCATTGAAAATACCTTATAATGTAACGTAATATGCAGTGTATCATTGAAAATACATTATAATGTAATGTAAATATGCAGTCTATCATTGAAAATATCTTATAATATAACGTAACATGCAGTGAATCATTGAAAATAGCTTATAATATAACGTGATATGCAGTCTATCATTGAAAATACCTTATAATATAACGTAATATGCAGTGTATCATTGAAAATACCTTATAATATAACGTAATATGCAGTGTATCATTGAAAATACCTTATAATGTAACGTAATATGCAGTGTATCATTGAAAATACATTATAATGTAATGTAATATGCTGTATATCATTGAAAATACGTTATAATATAACGTAATATGCAGTATATCATTGAAAATACCTTATAATATAACGTAATATGCAGTATATCATTGAAAATACCTTATAATATAACGTAATATGCAGTGTATCATTGAAAATACCTTATAATATAACGTAATATGCAGTATATCATTGACAATACCTTATAATGAAACGTAATAAGCTGTGTATCATTGAAAATATCTTGTAATGTTACGTAATATGCAGAGTATCATTGAAAATGCCTTATAATATAACGTAATATGCAGTCTATCATTGAAAATACCATATAGTGTAACGTAATATGCAGTGTATCATTGAAAATACCTTATAATATAACGTAATGAGCAGTATATCATTGAAAATACCTTATAATATAACGTAATATGCAGTCTATCATTGAAAATATCTTGTAATGTAACGTAATATGCAGTCTATCATTGAAAATATCTTATAATATAACGTAATATGCAGTCTATCATTGAAAATATCTTGTAATGTAACGTAATATGCAGAGTATCATTGAAAATGCCTTATAATATAACGTAATATGCAGTCTATCATTGAAAATACCATATAGTATAACGTAATATGCAGTGTATCAATGAAAATACCTTATAATATAATGTAATATTTGCAGTCTATCATTGAAAATACCTTATAATATAACGTAATATGCAGTGTATCATTGAAAATACCTTATAATCTAACGTAATATGCAGTATATCATTGAAAATACCTTATAATATAACGTAATATGCAGTGTATCATTGAAAATACCTTATAATATAACGTAATATGCAGTGTATCATTGAAAATACCTTATAATATAACGTAATATGCAGTGTATCATTGAAAATACCTTATAATGTAACGTAATATGCAGTGTATCATTGAAAATACATTATAATGTAATGTAATATGCAGTCTATCATTGAAAATATCTTATAATATAACGTAATATGCAGTGAATCATTCAAAATAGCTTATAATATAACGTGATATGCAGTCTATCATTGAAAATACCTTATAATATAACGTAATATGCAGTGTATCATTGAAAATACCTTATAATATAACGTAATATGCAGTGTATCATTGAAAATACCTTATAATGTAACGTAATATGCAGTGTATCATTGAAAATACATTATAATGTAATGTAATATGCAGTCTATCATTGAAAATATCTTATAATATAACGTAATATGCAGTGTATCATTCAAAATAGCTTATAATATAACGTGATATGCAGTCTATCATTGAAAATACCTTATAATATAACGTAATATGCAGTGTATCATTGAAAATACCTTATAATATAACGTAATATGCAGTGTATCATTGAAAATACCTTATAATATAACGTAATATGCAGTGTATCATTGAAAATACCTTATAATATAACGTAATATGCAGTGTATCATTGAAAATACCTTATAATGTAACGTAATATGCAGTGTATCATTGAAAATACATTATAATGTAATGTAAATATGCAGTCTATCATTGAAAATATCTTATAATATAACGTAATATGCAGTGAATCATTGAAAATAGCTTATAATATAACGTGATATGCAGTCTATCATTGAAAATACCTTATAATATAACGTGATATGCAGTCTATCATTGAAAATACCTTATAATATAACGTAATATGCAGTGTATCATTGAAAATACCTTATAATATAACGTAATATGCAGTGTATCATTGAAAATACCTTATAATATAACGTAATATGCAGTGTATCATTGAAAATACCTTATAATGTAACGTAATATGCAGTGTATCATTGAAAATACATTATAATGTAATGTAATATGCAGTCTATCATTGAAAATATCTTATAATATAACGTAATATGCAGTCTATCATTGAAAATATCTTGTAATGTAACGTAATATGCAGAGTATCATTGAAAATGCCTTATAATATAACGTAATATGCAGTCTATCATTGAAAATACCATATAGTATAACGTAATATGCAGTGTATCAATGAAAATACCTTATAATATAATGTAATATTTGCAGTGTATCATTGAAAATACCTTATAATATAACGTAATATGCAGTGTATCATTGAAAATACCTTATAATATAACGTAATATGCAGTGTATCATTGAAAATGCCTTATAATGTAACGTAATATGCAGTGTATCATTGAAAATACATTATAATGTAATGTAAATATGCAGTCTATCATTGAAAATATCTTATAATATAACGTAACATGCAGTGAATCATTGAAAATAGCTTATAATATAACGTGATATGCAGTCTATCATTGAAAATACCTTATAATATAACGTAATATGCAGTGTATCATTGAAAATACCTTATAATATAACGTAATATGCAGTGTATCATTGAAAATACCTTATAATATAACGTAATATGCAGTGTATCATTGAAAATACCTTATAATGTAACGTAATATGCAGTGTATCATTGAAAATACATTATAATGTAATGTAATATGCAGTCTATCATTGAAAATATCTTATAATATAACGTAATATGCAGTCTATCATTGAAAATATCTTGTAATGTAACGTAATATGCAGAGTATCATTGAAAATGCCTTATAATATAACGTAATATGCAGTCTATCATTGAAAATACCATATAGTATAACGTAATATGCAGTGTATCAATGAAAATACCTTATAATATAATCTAATATTTGCAGTCTATCATTGAAAATACCTTATAATATAACGTAATATGCAGTGTATCATTGAAAATACCTTATAATCTAACGTAATATGCAGTATATCATTGAAAATACCTTATAATATAACGTAATATGCAGTGTATCATTGAAAATACCTTATAATATAACGTAATATGCAGTGTATCATTGAAAATACCTTATAATATAACGTAATATGCAGTGTATCATTGAAAATACCTTATAATGTAACGTAATATGCAGTGTATCATTGAAAATACATTATAATGTAATGTAATATGCAGTCTATCATTGAAAATATCTTATAATATAACGTAATATGCAGTGAATCATTAAAAATAGCTTATAATATAACGTGATATGCAGTCTATCATTGAAAATACCTTATAATATAACGTAATATGCAGTGTATCATTGAAAATACCTTATAATATAACGTAATATGCAGTGTATCATTGAAAATACCTTATAATATAACGTAATATGCAGTGTATCATTGAAAATACCTTATAATATAACGTAATATGCAGTGTATCATTGAAAATACCTTATAATGTAACGTAATATGCAGTGTATCATTGAAAATACATTATAATGTAATGTAATATGCAGTCTATCATTGAAAATATCTTATAATATAACGTAATATGCAGTGAATCATTAAAAATAGCTTATAATATAACGTGATATGCAGTCTATCATTGAAAATACCTTATAATATAACGTAATATGCAGTGTATCATTGAAAATACCTTATAATATAACGTAATATGCAGTGTATCATTGAAAATACCTTATAATGTAACGTAATATGCAGTGTATCATTGAAAATACATTATAATGTAATGTAATATGCAGTCTATCATTGAAAATATCTTATAATATAACGTAATATGCAGTGAATCATTCAAAATAGCTTATAATATAACGTGATATGCAGTCTATCATTGAAAATACCTTATAATATAACGTAATATGCAGTGTATCATTGAAAATACCTTATAATATAACGTAATATGCAGTGTATCATTGAAAATACCTTATAATATAACGTAATATGCAGTGTATCATTGAAAATACCTTATAATATAACGTAATATGCAGTGTATCATTGAAAATACCTTATAATGTAACGTAATATGCAGTGTATCATTGAAAATACATTATAATGTAATGTAAATATGCAGTCTATCATTGAAAATACCTCATAATATAACGTAATATTTGCAGTGAATCATTGAAAATAGCTTATAATATAACGTGATATGCAGTCTATCATTGAAAATACCTTATAATATAACGTGATATGCAGTCTATCATTGAAAATACCTTATAATATAACGTAATATGCAGTGTATCATTGAAAATACCTTATAATATAACGTAATATGCAGTGTATCATTGAAAATACCTTATAATATAACGTAATATGCAGTGTATCATTGAAAATACCTTATAATGTAACGTAATATGCAGTGTATCATTGAAAATACATTATAATGTAATGTAATATGCAGTCTATCATTGAAAATATCTTATAATATAACGTAATATGCAGTCTATCATTGAAAATATCTTGTAATGTAACGTAATATGCAGAGTATCATTGAAAATGCCTTATAATATAACGTAATATGCAGTCTATCATTGAAAATACCATATAGTATAACGTAATATGCAGTGTATCAATGAAAATACCTTATAATATAATGTAATATTTGCAGTGTATCATTGAAAATACCTTATAATATAACGTAATATGCAGTGTATCATTGAAAATACCTTATAATATAACGTAATATGCAGTGTATCATTGAAAATGCCTTATAATGTAACGTAATATGCAGTGTATCATTGAAAATACATTATAATGTAATGTAAATATGCAGTCTATCATTGAAAATATCTTATAATATAACGTAACATGCAGTGAATCATTGAAAATAGCTTATAATATAACGTGATATGCAGTCTATCATTGAAAATACCTTATAATATAACGTAATATGCAGTGTATCATTGAAAATACCTTATAATATAACGTAATATGCAGTGTATCATTGAAAATACCTTATAATATAACGTAATATGCAGTGTATCATTGAAAATACCTTATAATGTAACGTAATATGCAGTGTATCATTGAAAATACATTATAATGTAATGTAATATGCAGTCTATCATTGAAAATATCTTATAATATAACGTAATATGCAGTCTATCATTGAAAATATCTTGTAATGTAACGTAATATGCAGAGTATCATTGAAAATGCCTTATAATATAACGTAATATGCAGTCTATCATTGAAAATACCATATAGTATAACGTAATATGCAGTGTATCAATGAAAATACCTTATAATATAATGTAATATTTGCAGTCTATCATTGAAAATACCTTATAATATAACGTAATATGCAGTGTATCATTGAAAATACCTTATAATCTAACGTAATATGCAGTATATCATTGAAAATACCTTATAATATAACGTAATATGCAGTGTATCATTGAAAATACCTTATAATATAACGTAATATGCAGTGTATCATTGAAAATACCTTATAATATAACGTAATATGCAGTGTATCATTGAAAATACCTTATAATGTAACGTAATATGCAGTGTATCATTGAAAATACATTATAATGTAATGTAATATGCAGTCTATCATTGAAAATATCTTATAATATAACGTAATATGCAGTGAATCATTCAAAATAGCTTATAATATAACGTGATATGCAGTCTATCATTGAAAATACCTTATAATATAACGTAATATGCAGTGTATCATTGAAAATACCTTATAATATAACGTAATATGCAGTGTATCATTGAAAATACCTTATAATATAACGTAATATGCAGTGTATCATTGAAAATACCTTATAATATAACGTAATATGCAGTGTATCATTGAAAATACCTTATAATGTAACGTAATATGCAGTGTATCATTGAAAATACATTATAATGTAATGTAAATATGCAGTCTATCATTGAAAATATCTTATAATATAACGTAACATGCAGTGAATCATTGAAAATAGCTTATAATATAACGTGATATGCAGTCTATCATTGAAAATACCTTATAATATAACGTAATATGCAGTGTATCATTGAAAATACCTTATAATATAATGTAATATTTGCAGTCTATCATTGAAAATACCTTATAATATAACGTAATATGCAGTGTATCATTGAAAATACCTTATAATCTAACGTAATATGCAGTATATCATTGAAAATACCATATAATATAACGTAATATGCAGTGTATCATTGAAAATACCTTATAATATAACGTAATATGCAGTATATCATTGAAAATACCTTATAATATAACGTATTATGCAGTGTATCATTGAAAATGCCTGATAATATATAGTAATATGCAGTCTATCATTAAAAATACGTGATAATATAACGTGATATGCAGTGAATCATTGAAAATAGCTTATAATATAACGTGATATGCAGTGTATCATTGAAAATATCTTCTAATGTAACGCAATATGCAGAGTATCATTCAAAATACCTTATAATATAACGTAATATGCAGAGTATCATTGAAAATACCTTATAATATAACGTGATATGCAGAATATCATTGAAAATACCTTATAATATAACGTAATATGCAGTGTATCATTGAAAATACCTTATAATATAACGTAATATGCAGTGTATCATTGAAAATACCTTATAATATAACGTAATATGCAGTGTATCATTGAAAATACCTTATAATGTAACGTAATATGCAGTGTATCATTGAAAATACATTATAATGTAATGTAATATGCAGTCTATCATTGAAAATATCTTATAATATAACGTAATATGCAGTGAATCATTGAAAATAGCTTATAATATAACGTGATATGCAGTCTATCATTGAAAATACCTTATAATATAACGTAATATGCAGTGTATCATTGAAAATACCTTGTAATATAACGTAATATGCAGTGTATCATTGAAAATACCCTATAATATAACGTAATATGCAGTGTATCATTGAAAATACCTTATAATGTAACGTAATATGCAGTGTATCATTGAAAATACATTATAATGTAATGTAATATGCAGTCTATCATTGAAAATACCTTATAATATAACGTAATATGCAGTGTATCATTGAAAATACCTTATAATATAACGTAATATGCAGTGTATCATTGAAAATACATTATAATGTAATGTAATATGCAGTCTATCATTGAAAATATCTTATAATGTAACGTAATATGCAGTGTATCATTGAAAATACATTATAATGTAATGTAATATGCAGTCTATCATTGAAAATACCTTATAATATAACGTAATATGCAGTGTATCATTGAAAATACCTTATAATATAACGTAATATGCAGTGTATCATTGAAAATACCTTATAATGTAACGCAATATGCAGAGTATCATTCAAAATACCTTATAATATAACGTAATATGCAGAGTATCATTGAAAATAGCTTATAATATAACGTGATATGCAGTCTATCATTGAAAATACCTTATAGTATAACGTAATATGCAGTGTATCATTGAAAATACTTTATAATATAACGTAATATGCAGTGTATCATTGAAAATACCCTATAATATAACGTAATATGCAGTGTATCATTGAAAATACCTTATAATGTAACGTAATATGCAGTGTATCATTGAAAATACATTATAATGTAATGTAATATGCAGTCTATCATTGAAAATACCTTATAATATAACGTAATATGCAGTGTATCATTGAAAATACCTTATAATATAACGTAATATGCAGTGTATCATTGAAAATACCTTATAATGTAACGTAATAAGCTGTGTATCATTGAAAATATCTTGTAATGTTACGTAATATGCAGAGTATCATTGAAAATGCCTTATAATATAACGTAATATGCAGTCTATCATTGAAAATACCATATAGTATAACGTAATATGCAGTGTATCATTGAAAATACCTTATAATATAACGTAATGAGCAGTATATCATTGAAAATACCTTATAATATAACGTAATATGCAGTCTATCATTGAAAATATCTTGTAATGTAACGTAATATGCAGAGTATCATTGAAAATGCCTTATAATATAACGTAATATGCAGTCTATCATTGAAAATACCATATAGTATAACGTAATATGCAGTGTATCATTGAAAATACCTTATAATATAATGTAATATTTGCAGTCTATCATTGAAAATACCTTATAATATAACGTAATATGCAGTATATCATTGAAAATACCTTATAATATAACGTATTATGCAGTGTATCATTGAAAATGCTTTATAATATATAGTAATATGCAGTCTATCATTAAAAATACGTGATAATATAACGTAATATGCAGTGAATCATTGAAAATAGCATATAATATAACGTGATATGCAGTCTATCATTGAAAATATCTTATAATATATAGTAATATGCAGTGTATCATTGAAAATACATTATAATGTAATGTAATATGCAGTGTATCATTGAAAATATCTTACAATATAATGTAATATGCAGTGTATCATTGAAAATACATTATAATGTAATGTAATATGCAGTCTATCATTGAAAATACCTTATAATATAACGTAATATGCAGTGTATCATTGAAAATACCTTATAATATAACGTAATATGCAGTGTATCATTGAAAATACCTTATAATGTAACGTAATATGCAGTGTATCATTGAAAATACATTATAATGTAATGTAAATATGCAGTCTATCATTGAAAATATCTTATAATATAACGTAATATGCAGTGAATCATTGAAAATAGCTTATAATATAACGTGATATGCAGTCTATCATTGAAAATACCTTATAATATAACGTAATATGCAGTGTATCATTGAAAATACCTTATAATATAACGTAATATGCAGTGTATCATTGAAAATACCTTATAATATAACGTAATATGCAGTGTATCATTGAAAATACCTTATAATGTAACGTAATATGCAGTGTATCATTGAAAATACATTATAATGTAATGTAATATGCAGTCTATCATTGAAAATATCTTATAATATAACGTAATATGCAGTCTATCATTGAAAATATCTTGTAATGTAACGTAATATGCAGAGTATCATTGAAAATGCCTTATAATATAACGTAATATGCAGTCTATCATTGAAAATACCATATAGTATAACGTAATATGCAGTGTATCAATGAAAATACCTTATAATATAATGTAATATTTGCAGTCTATCATTGAAAATACCTTATAATATAACGTAATATGCAGTGTATCATTGAAAATACCTTATAATCTAACGTAATATGCAGTGTATCATTGAAAATACCTTATAATATAACGTAATATGCAGTGTATCATTGAAAATACCTTATAATATAACGTAACATGCAGTGAATCATTGAAAATAGCTTATAATATAACGTAATATGCAGTGAATCATTCAAAATAGCTTATAATATAACGTGATATGCAGTCTATCATTGAAAATACCTTATAATATAACGTAATATGCAGTGTATCATTGAAAATACCTTATAATATAACGTAATATGCAGTGTATCATTGAAAATACCTTATAATATAACGTAACATGCAGTGAATCATTGAAAATAGCTTATAATATAACGTGATATGCAGTCTATCATTGAAAATACCTTATAATATAACGTAATATGCAGTGTATCATTGAAAATACCTTATAATGTAACGTAATATGCAGTGTATCATTGAAAATACATTATAATGTAATGTATATATGCAGTCTATCATTGAAAATATCTTATAATATAACGTAACATGCAGTGAATCATTGAAAATAGCTTATAATATAACGTAATATGCAGTGTATCATTGAAAATACCTTATAATCTAACGTAATATGCAGTATATCATTGAAAATACCTTATAATATAACGTAATATGCAGTGTATCATTGAAAATACCTTATAATATAACGTAATATGCAGTATATCATTGAAAATACCTTATAATATAACGTATTATGCAGTGTATCATTGAAAATGCCTGATAATATATAGTAATATGCAGTCTATCATTAAAAATACGTGATAATATAACGTGATATGCAGTGAATCATTGAAAATAGCTTATAATATAACGTGATATGCAGTGGATCATTGAAAATATCTTCTAATGTAACGCAATATGCAGAGTATCATTCAAAATACCTTATAATATAACGTAATATGCAGAGTATCATTGAAAATACCTTATAATATAACGTGATATGCAGAATATCATTGAAAATACCTTATAATATAACGTAATATGCAGTGTATCATTGAAAATACCTTATAATATAACGTAATATGCAGTGTATCATTGAAAATACCTTATAATATAACGTAATATGCAGTGTATCATTGAAAATACCTTATAATGTAACGTAATATGCAGTGTATCATTGAAAATACATTATAATGTAATGTAATATGCAGTCTATCATTGAAAATATCTTATAATATAACGTAATATGCAGTGAATCATTGAAAATAGCTTATAATATAACGTGATATGCAGTCTATCATTGAAAATACCTTATAATATAACGTAATATGCAGTGTATCATTGAAAATACCTTATAATATAACGTAATATGCAGTGTATCATTGAAAATACCTTATAATATAACGTAATATGCAGTGTATCATTGAAAATACCTTATAATGTAACGTAATATGCAGTGTATCATTGAAAATACATTATAATGTAATGTAATATGCAGTCTATCATTGAAAATATCTTATAATATAAAGTAATATGCAGTGAATCATTCAAAATAGCTTATAATATAACGTGATATGCAGTCTATCATTGAAAATACCTTATAATATAACGTAATATGCAGTGTATCATTGAAAATACCTTATAATATAACGTAATATGCAGTGTATCATTGAAAATACCTTATAATATAACGTAACATGCAGTGAATCATTGAAAATAGCTTATAATATAACGTGATATGCAGTCTATCATTGAAAATACCTTATAATATAACGTAATATGCAGTGTATCATTGAAAATACCTTATAATGTAACGTAATATGCAGTGTATCATTGAAAATACATTATAATGTAATGTAAATATGCAGTCTATCATTGAAAATATCTTATAATATAACGTAACATGCAGTGTATCATTGAAAATACCTTATAATATAACGTAATATGCAGTATATCATTGAAAATACCTTATAATATAACGTATTATGCAGTGTATCATTGAAAATGCCTGATAATATATAGTAATATGCAGTCTATCATTAAAAATACGTGATAATATAACGTGATATGCAGTGAATCATTGAAAATAGCTTATAATATAACGTGATATGCAGTGTATCATTGAAAATATCTTCTAATGTAACGCAATATGCAGAGTATCATTCAAAATACCTTATAATATAACGTAATATGCAGAGTATCATTGAAAATACCTTATAATATAACGTGATATGCAGAATATCATTGAAAATACCTTATAATATAACGTAATATGCAGTGTATCATTGAAAATACCTTATAATATAACGTAATATGCAGTGTATCATTGAAAATACCTTATAATATAACGTAATATGCAGTGTATCATTGAAAATACCTTATAATGTAACGTAATATGCAGTGTATCATTGAAAATACATTATAATGTAATGTAATATGCAGTCTATCATTGAAAATATCTTATAATATAACGTAATATGCAGTGAATCATTGAAAATAGCTTATAATATAACGTGATATGCAGTCTATCATTGAAAATACCTTATAATATAACGTAATATGCAGTGTATCATTGAAAATACCTTGTAATATAACGTAATATGCAGTGTATCATTGAAAATACCCTATAATATAACGTAATATGCAGTGTATCATTGAAAATACCTTATAATGTAACGTAATATGCAGTGTATCATTGAAAATACATTATAATGTAATGTAATATGCAGTCTATCATTGAAAATACCTTATAATATAACGTAATATGCAGTGTATCATTGAAAATACCTTATAATATAACGTAATATGCAGTGTATCATTGAAAATACATTATAATGTAATGTAATATGCAGTCTATCATTGAAAATATCTTATAATGTAACGTAATATGCAGTGTATCATTGAAAATACATTATAATGTAATGTAATATGCAGTCTATCATTGAAAATACCTTATAATATAACGTAATATGCAGTGTATCATTGAAAATACCTTATAATATAACGTAATATGCAGTGTATCATTGAAAATACCTTATAATGTAACGCAATATGCAGAGTATCATTCAAAATACCTTATAATATAACGTAATATGCAGAGTATCATTGAAAATAGCTTATAATATAACGTGATATGCAGTCTATCATTGAAAATACCTTATAGTATAACGTAATATGCAGTGTATCATTGAAAATACCTTATAATATAACGTAATATGCAGTGTATCATTGAAAATACCCTATAATATAACGTAATATGCAGTGTATCATTGAAAATACCTTATAATGTAACGTAATATGCAGTGTATCATTGAAAATACATTATAATGTAATGTAATATGCAGTCTATCATTGAAAATACCTTATAATATAACGTAATATGCAGTGTATCATTGAAAATACCTTATAATATAACGTAATATGCAGTGTATCATTGAAAATACCTTATAATGTAACGTAATATGCAGTGTATCATTGAAAATACATTATAATGTAATGTAATATGCAGTCTATCATTGAAAATATCTTATAATATAACGTAATATGCAGTGAATCATTGAAAATACCATATAGTATAACGTAATATGCAGTGTATCAATGAAAATACCTTATAATATAATGTAATATTTGCAGTCTATCATTGAAAATACCTTATAATATAACGTAATATGCAGTGTATCATTGAAAATACCTTATAATCTAACGTAATATGCAGTATATCATTGAAAATACCTTATAATATAACGTAATATGCAGTGTATCATTGAAAATACCTTATAATATAACGTAATATGCAGTGTATCATTGAAAATACCTTATAATATAACGTAATATGCAGTGTATCATTGAAAATACCTTATAATGTAACGTAATATGCAGTGTATCATTGAAAATACATTATAATGTAATGTAATATGCAGTCTATCATTGAAAATATCTTATAATATAACGTAATATGCAGTGAATCATTGAAAATAGCTTATAATATAACGTGATATGCAGTCTATCATTGAAAATACCTTATAATATAACGTAATATGCAGTGTATCATTGAAAATACCTTATAATATAACGTAATATGCAGTGTATCATTGAAAATACCTTATAATATAACGTAATATGCAGTCTATCATTGAAAATACTTTATAAAGTAATGTAATATGCTGTGTATCATTGAAAATACTTTATAAAGTCATGTAATATGCTGTGTATCATTGAAAATACCTTATAATATAATGTAATATGCAGTGTATCATTCAAAATACTTTATAAAAGAATGTAATATGCAGTGTCTCATTACATATACCTTATTATATATCGGAATATGCAGTGAATCATTGAAAATACCTTATAATGTAATGTAATATGCAGTGAATCATTGAAAATACCTTATAATATATTGTAATATGCAGTGTATCATTGAAAATATCTTATAAAATAATGTAATATGCAGTGTATCATTGAAAATACCTTATAATATAATGTAATATGCAGTGTATCATTGAAAATACCTTATAATATAAGGTAATATGCAATGAATCATTGAAAATACCTTATAATACAACGTAATATGCAGTGTTACATTGAAAATACCTTATAATCTGTTGTAATATGTAGTGTATCATTGTAAATACCTTATAATATAACGTAATATGCAGTGAATCATTGAAAATACCTTATAATATATTGTAATATGCAGTGTATCATTGAAAATACCTTATAATATAATGTAATATGCAGTGTATCATTGAAAATATCTTATAAAATAATGTAATATGCAGTGTATCATTGAAAATACCTTATAAAATAACGTAATATGCAGTGTATCATTGAAAATACCTTATAATATAATGTCATATGCAGTGTATCATTGAAAATACCTTATAATATAACGTAATATGCAGTCTATCATTGAAAATACCTTAAACTATAACGTAATATGCAGTCTATCATTGAAAAAACTTTATAAAGTAATGTAATATGCTGTGTATCATTGAAAATACCTTATAATATATTGTAATATGCAGTGAATCATTGAAAATATCTTATAAAATAATGTAATATGCAGTGTCTCATTTCAAATACCTTATTATATAACGGAATATGCAGCGTATCATTGAAAATACCTTATAATATAACGTAATATGCAGTCGATCATTGTAAATACCTTACAGTATAACGTAATATACAGTGTATCTTTGAAAATACCTTTTAATATAACGTAATATTTAGTCTATCATTGAAAATACCTTAAACTATAACGTAATATGCAGTCTATCATTGAAAATACTTTATAAAGTAATGTAATATGCTGTGTATCGTTGAAAATACCTTATAATATATTGTAATATGCAGTGTATCATTGAAAATACCTTATAATGTAATGTAATATGCACTGTATCATTGGAAATACCTTATAATATAACGTAATATGCAGTGTATCATTGAAAATACCTTATAATATAATGTAATATGCAGTGTATCATTGAAAATACCTTATAATATAACGTAATATGCAGTCTATCATTGAAAATACCTTAAACTATAACGTAATATGCAGTCTATCATTGAAAATACTTTATAAAGTAATGTAATATGCTGTGTATCATTGAAAATACCTTATAATATATTGTTATATGCAGTGTATCATTGAAAATATCTTATAAAATAATGTAATATGCAGTGTATCATTGAAAATACCTTATAAAATAATGTAATATGCAGTGTATCATTGAAAATACCTTATAATATAACGTAATATGCAGTGTATCATTGAAAATACCTTATAATATAATGTCATATGCAGTGTATCATTGAAAATACCTTATAATATAACGTAATATGCAGTCTATCATTGAAAATACCTTAAACTATAACGTAATATGCAGTCTATCATTGAAAATACTTTATAAAGTAATGTAATATGCAGTGTATCATTGAAAATATCTTATAAAATAATGTAATATGCAGTGTATCATTGAAAATACCTTATAATATAACGTAATATGCAGTGTATCATTGAAAATACCTTATAATATAATGTCATATGCAGTGTATCATTGAAAATACCTTATAATATAACGTAATATGCAGTCTATCATTGAAAATACCTTAAACTATAACGTAATATGCAGTCTATCATTGAAAATACTTTATAAAGTAATGTAATATGCAGTGTATCATTGAAAATACCTTATAATATAACGTGATATGCAGTATATCATTGACAATACCTTATAATGTAACGTAATAAGCTGTGTATCATTGAAAATACCTTATAATATAATGTAATATTTGCAGTCTATCATTGAAAATACCTTATAATATAACGTAATATGCAGTGTATCATTGAAAATACCTTATAATCTAACGTAATATGCAGTATATCATTGAAAATACCTTATAATATAACGTGATATGCAGGCTATCATTGAAAATATCTTATAATATATAGTAATATGCAGTGTATCATTGAAAATACATTATAATGTAATGTAATATGCAGTGTATCATTGAAAATATCTTATAATATAATGTAATATGCAGTGTATCATTGAAAATATCTTCTAATGTAACGCAATATGCAGAGTATCATTCAAAATACCTCATAATATAACGTAATATGCAGAGTATCATTGAAAATACCTTATAATATAACGTGATATGCAGAATATCATTGAAAATACCTTATAATATAACGTAATATGCAGTGTATCATTGAAAATACCTTATAATATAACGTAATATGCAGTGTATCATTGAAAATACCTTATAATATAACGTAATATGCAGTGTATCATTGAAAATACCTTATAATGTAACGTAATATGCAGTGTATCATTGAAAATACATTATAATGTAATGTAATATGCAGTCTATCATTGAAAATACCTTATAATGTAACGTAATATGCAGTATATCATTGAAAATACCTTATAATATAACGTAATATGCAGTGTATCATTGAAAATACCTTATAATATAATGTAATATGCAGTGTATCATTGAAAATACCTTATAATATAACGTAATATGCAGAGTATCATTGAAAATACCTTATAATATAACGTGATATGCAGAATATCATTGAAAATACCATATAATGTAACGTAATATGCAGTCAATCATTGAAAATACGTGATAATATAACGTAATATGCAGTCTATCATTGAAAATGCCTTATAATATAACGTAATATGCAGTATATCATTGAAAATACCTTATAATATAATGTAATATTTGCAGTCTATCATTGAAAATACCTTATAATATAACGTAATATGCAGTGTATCATTGAAAATACCTTATAATGTAACGTAATATGCTGTATATCATTGAAAATACGTTATAATATAACGTAATATGCAGTGTATCATTGAAAATACCTTATAATATAACGTAATATGCATTATATCATTGAAAATACCTTATAATATAACGTAATATGCAGTGTATCATTGAAAATACCTTATAATATAACGTAATATGCAGTATATCATTGACAATACCTTATAATGAAACGTAATAAGCTGTGTATCATTGAAAATATCTTGTAATGTTACGTAATATGCAGAGTATCATTGAAAATGCCTTATAATATAACGTAATATGCAGTCTATCATTGAAAATACCATATAGTATAACGTAATATGCAGTGTATCATTGAAAATACCTTATAATATAACGTAATGTGCAGTATATCATTGAAAATACCTTATAATATAACGTATTATGCAGTGTATCTTTGAAAATACCTTATAATCTAACGTAATATGCAGTATATCATTGAAAATACCTTATAATATAACGTAATATGCAGTGTATCATTGAAAATACCTTATAATATAACGTAATATGCAGTGTATCATTGAAAATACCTTATAATATAACGTAATATGCAGTGTATCATTGAAAATACCTTATAATGTAACGTAATATGCAGTGTATCATTGAAAATACATTATAATGTAATGTAATATGCAGTCTATCATTGAAAATATCTTATAATATAACGTAATATGCAGTGAATCATTGAAAATAGCTTATAATATAACGTGATATGCAGTCTATCATTGAAAATACCTTATAATATAACGTAATATGCAGTGTATCATTGAAAATACCTTATAATATAACGTAATATGCAGTGTATCATTGAAAATACCTTATAATATAACGTAATATGCAGTCTATCATTGAAAATACCTTAAAATATAACGTAATATGCAGTGTATCATTGAAAATACCTTATAATATAATGTAATATGCAGTGTATCATTGAAAATACCTTATAATATAACGTAATATTTAGTCTATCATTGAAAGTACCTTAAACTATAACGTAATATGCAGTCTATCATTGAAAATACTTTATAAAGTAATGTAATATGCTGTGTATCATTGAAAATACTTTATAAAGTCATGTAATATGCTGTGTATCATTGAAAATACCTTATAATATATTGTAATATGCAGTGTATCATTGAAAATATCTTATAAAATAATGTAATATGCAGTGTATCATTGAAAATACCTTATAAAGTAATGTAATATGCAGTGTATCATTGAAAATACCTTATAATGTAACGTAATATGCAGTCGATCATTGTAAATACCTTACAATATAACGTAATATGCAGTGTATCATTGAAAATACCTTATAATATAACGTAATATGCAGTGTCTCATTACAAATACCTTATTATATAACGGAATATGCAGTGTATCATTGAAAATACCTTATAATGTCATGTAATATGCAGTGAGTCATTGAAAATACCTTATAATATATTGTAATATGCAGTGTATCATTGAAAATATCTTATAAAATAATGTAATATGCAGTGTATCATTGAAAATACCTTATAAAATAATGTAATATGCAGTGTCTCATTTCAAATACCTTATTATATAACGGAATATGCAGCGTATCATTGAAAATACCTTATAATATAACGTAAGACGCAGTGTATCATTGAAAATACCTTATAAAGTAATGTAATATGCAGTGTATCATTGAAAATACCTTATAATGTAACGTAATATGCAGTGTATCATTGAAAATACCTTATAATGTAACGTAATATGCAGTCGATCATTGTAAATACCTTACAATATAACGTAATATGCAGTGTATCATTGAAAATACCTTATAATATAACGTAATATGCAGTGTATCATTGAAAAAACCTTATAATATAACGCAATATGCAGTGTGTCATTGAAAATACCTTATAATGTAATGTAATATGCACTGTATCATTGGAAATACCTTATAATTCAACGTAATAAGCAGTGTATCATTGAAAATACCTTATAATATATCGTAGTTTATCATTGAAAATGCCTTATAATATAACGTAATATGCAGTCTATCATTGAAAATACCTTATAATATAACGAAATATGCAGTGTATCATTGAAAATACCTTATAATATAATGTAATATGCAGTGTATCATTCAAAATACCTTATAAAAGAATGTAATATGCAGTGTCTCATTACATATACCTTATTATATATCGGAATATGCAGTGAATCATTGAAAATACCTTATAATGTAATGTAATATGCAGTGAATCATTGAAAATACCTTATAATATATTGTAATATGCAGTGTATCATTGAAAATATCTTATAAAATAATGTAATATGCAGTGTATCATTGAAAATACCTTATAATATAATGTAATATGCAGTGTATCATTGAAAATACCTTATAATATAAGGTAATATGCAATGAATCATTGAAAATACCTTATAATACAACGTAATATGCAGTGTTACATTGAAAATACCTTATAATCTGTTGTAATATGCAGTGTATCATTGTAAATACCTTATAATATAACGTAATATGCAGTGTATCATTGAAAATACCTTATAATATATTGTAATATGCAGTGTATCATTGAAAATACCTTATAATATAATGTAATATGCAGTGTATCATTGAAAATATCTTATAAAATAATGTAATATGCAGTGTATCATTGAAAATACCTTATAAAATAACGTAATATGCAGTGTATCATTGAAAATACCTTATAATATAATGTCATATGCAGTGTATCATTGAAAATACCTTATAATATAACGTAATATGCAGTCTATCATTGAAAATACCTTAACCTATAACGTAATATGCAGTCTATCATTGAAAATACTTTATAAAGTAATGTAATATGCTGTGTATCATTGAAAATACCTTATAATATATTGTAATATGCAGTGAATCATTGAAAATATCTTATAAAATAATGTAATATGCAGTGTCTCATTTCAAATACCTTATTATATAACGGAATATGCAGCGTATCATTGAAAATACCTTATAATATAACGTAATATGCAGTCGATCATTGTAAATACCTTACAGTATAACGTAATATACAGTGTATCTTTGAAAATACCTTTTAATATAACGTAATATTTAGTCTATCATTGAAAATACCTTAAACTATAACGTAATATGCAGTCTATCATTGAAAATACTTTATAAAGTAATGTAATATGCTGTGTATCGTTGAAAATACCTTATAATATATTGTAATATGCAGTGTATCATTGAAAATACCTTATAATGTAATGTAATATGCACTGTATCATTGGAAATGCCTTATAATATAACGTAATATGCAGTGTATCATTGAAAATACCTTATAATATAATGTAATATGCAGTGTATCATTGAAAATACCTTATAATATAACGTAATATGCAGTCTATCATTGAAAATACCTTAAACTATAACGTAATATGCAGTCTATCATTGAAAATACTTTATAAAGTAATGTAATATGCTGTGTATCATTGAAAATACCTTATAATATATTGTAATATGCAGTGTATCATTGAAAATATCTTATAAAATAATGTAATATGCAGTGTATCATTGAAAATACCTTATAAAATAATGTAATATGCAGTGTATCATTGAAAATACCTTATAATATAACGTAATATGCAGTGTATCATTGAAAATACCTTATAATATAACGTAATATGCAGTGTATCATTGAAAATACCTTATAATATAACGTAATATGCAGTCTATCATTGAAAATACCTTAAACTATAACGTAATATGCAGTCTATCATTGAAAATACTTTATAAAGTAATGTAATATGCTGTGTATCATTGATAATACCTTATAATATATTGTAATATGCAGTGTCTCATTTCAAATACCTTATTATATAACGGAATATGCAGCGTATCATTGAAAATACCTTAAAATATAACGTAATATGCAGTGTATCATTGAAAATACCTTATAATATAACGTAATATGCAGTGTATCATTGAAAATACCTTCTAAAATAATGTAATATGCAGTGTCTCATTTCAAATACCTTATTATATAACGGAATATGCAGCGTATCATTGAAAATACCTTATAATATAACGTAATATGCAGTGTATCATTGAAAATACCTTATAATATAACGTAATATGCAGTGTATCATTGAAAATACCTTATAATGTAACGTAATATGCAGTGTATCATTGAAAATACATTATAATGTAATGTAAATATGCAGTCTATCATTGAAAATATCTTATAATATAACGTAATATGCAGTGAATCATTGAAAATAGCTTATAATATAACGTGATATGCAGTCTATCATTGAAAATACCTTATAATATAACGTAATATGCAGTGTATCATTGAAAATACCTTATAATATAATGTAATATTTGCAGTCTATCATTGAAAATACCTTATAATATAACGTAATATGCAGTGTATCATTGAAAATACCTTATAATCTAACGTAATATGCAGTATATCATTGAAAATACCTTATAATATAACGTGATATGCAGGCTATCATTGAAAATATCTTATAATATATAGTAATATGCAGTGTATCATTGAAAATACATTATAATGTAATGTAATATGCAGTGTATCATTGAAAATATCTTATAATATAATGTAATATGCAGTGTATCATTGAAAATATCTTCTAATGTAACGCAATATGCAGAGTATCATTCAAAATACCTCATAATATAACGTAATATGCAGAGTATCATTGAAAATACCTTATAATATAACGTGATATGCAGAATATCATTGAAAATACCTTATATTATAACGTAATATGCAGTGTATCATTGAAAATACCTTATAATATAACGTAATATGCAGTGTATCATTGAAAATACCTTATAATATAACGTAATATGCAGTGTATCATTGAAAAATACCTTATAATGTAACGTAATATGCAGTGTATCATTGAAAATACATTATAATGTAATGTAATATGCAGTCTATCATTGAAAATACCTTATAATATAACGTAATATGCAGTATATCATTGAAAATACCTTATAATATAACGCAATATGCAGAGTATCATTCAAAATACCTTATAATATAACGTAATATGCAGAGTATCATTGAAAATACCTTATAATATAACGTGATATGCAGAATATCATTGAAAATACCATATAATGTAACGTAATATGCAGTCAATCATTGAAAATACGTGATAATATAACGTAATATGCAGTCTATCATTGAAAATGCCTTATAATATAACGTAATATGCAGTATATCATTGAAAATACCTTATAATATAATGTAATATTTGCAGTCAATCATTGAAAATACCTTATAATATAACGTAATATGCAGTGTATCATTGAAAATACCTTATAATCTAACGTAATATGCAGTATATCATTGAAAATACCTTATAATATAACGTGATATGCAGTCTATCATTGAAAATATCTTATAATATATAGTAATATGCAGTGTATCATTGAAAATACATTATAATGTAATGTAATATGCAGTGTATCATTGAAAATATCTTATAATATAATGTAATATGCAGTGTATCATTGAAAATATCTTCTAATGTAACGCAATATGCAGAGTATCATTCAAAATACCTCATAATATAACGTAATATGCAGAGTATCATTGAAAATACCTTATAATATAACGTGATATGCAGAATATCATTGAAAATACCTTATAATATAACGTAATATGCAGTGTATCATTGAAAATACCTTATAATATAACGTAATATGCAGTGTATCATTGAAAATACCTTATAATATAACGTAATATGCAGTGTATCATTGAAAATACCTTATAATGTAACGTAATATGCAGTGTATCATTGAAAATACATTATAATGTAATGTAATATGCAGTCTATCATTGAAAATACCTTATAATGTAACGTAATATGCAGTATATCATTGAAAATACCTTATAATATAACGCAATATGCAGAGTATCATTCAAAATACCTTATAATATAACGTAATATGCAGAGTATCATTGAAAATACCTTATAATATAACGTGATATGCAGAATATCATTGAAAATACCATATAATGTAACGTAATATGCAGTCAATCATTGAAAATACGTGATAATATAACGTAATATGCAGTCTATCATTGAAAATGCCTTATAATATAACGTAATATGCAGTATATCATTGAAAATACCTTATAATATAATGTAATATTTGCAGTCTATCATTGAAAATACCTTATAATATAACGTAATATGCAGTGTATCATTGAAACTACCTTATAATGTAACGTAATATGCTGTATATCATTGAAAATACGTTATAATATAACGTAATATGCAGTGTATCATTGAAAATACCTTATAATATAACGTAATATGCATTATATCATTGAAAATACCTTATAATATAACGTAATATGCAGTGTATCATTGAAAATACCTTATAATATAACGTAATATGCAGTATATCATTGACAATACCTTATAATGAAACGTAATAAGCTGTGTATCATTGAAAATATCTTGTAATGTTACGTAATATGCAGAGTATCATTGAAAATGCCTTATAATATAACGTAATATGCAGTCTATCATTGAAAATACCATATAGTATAACGTAATATGCAGTGTATCATTGAAAATACCTTATAATATAACGTAATATGCAGTCGATCATTGTAAATACCTTACAGTATAACGTAATATACAGTGTATCTTTGAAAATACCTTTTAATATAACGTAATATTTAGTCTATCATTGAAAATACCTTAAACTATAACGTAATATGCAGTCTATCATTGAAAATACTTTATAAAGTATTGTAATATGCTGTGTATCGTTGAAAATACCTTATAATATATTGTAATATGCAGTGTATCATTGAAAATACCTTATAATGTAATGTAATATGCACTGTATCATTGGAAATACCTTATAATATAACGTAATATGCAGTGTATCATTGAAAATACCTTATAATATAATGTAATATGCAGTGTATCATTGAAAATACCTTATAATATAACGTAATATGCAGTCTATCATTGAAAATACCTTAAACTATAACGTAATATGCAGTCTATCATTGAAAATACTTTATAAAGTAATGTAATATGCTGTGTATCATTGAAAATACCTTATAATATATTGTAATATGCAGTGTATCATTGAAAATATCTTATAAAATAATGTAATATGCAGTGTATCATTGAAAATACCTTATAAAATAATGTAATATGCAGTGTATCATTGAAAATACCTTATAATATAACGTAATATGCAGTGTATCATTGAAAATACCTTATAATATAACGTAATATGCAGTGTATCATTGAAAATACCTTATAATATAACGTAATATGCAGTCTATCATTGAAAATACCTTAAACTATAACGTAATATGCAGTCTATCATTGAAAATACTTTATAAAGTAATGTAATATGCTGTGTATCATTGATAATACCTTATAATATATTGTAATATGCAGTGTCTCATTTCAAATACCTTATTATATAACGGAATATGCAGCGTATCATTGAAAATACCTTAAAATATAACGTAATATGCAGTGAATCATAGAAAATACCTTATAATATAACGTAATATGCAGTGTATCATTGAAAATACCTTCTAAAATAATGTAATATGCAGTGTCTCATTTCAAATACCTTATTATATAACGGAATATGCAGCGTATCATTGAAAATACCTTATAATATAACGTAATATGCAGTGTATCATTGAAAATACCTTATAATATAACGTAATATGCAGTGTATCATTGAAAATACCTTATAATGTAACGTAATATGCAGTGTATCATTGAAAATACATTATAATGTAATGTAAATATGCAGTCTATCATTGAAAATATCTTATAATATAACGTAATATGCAGTGAATCATTGAAAATAGCTTATAATATAACGTGATATGCAGTCTATCATTGAAAATACCTTATAATATAACGTAATATGCAGTGTATCATTGAAAATACCTTATAATATAATGTAATATTTGCAGTCTATCATTGAAAATACCTTATAATATAACGTAATATGCAGTGTATCATTGAAAATACCTTATAATCTAACGTAATATGCAGTATATCATTGAAAATACCTTATAATATAACGTGATATGCAGGCTATCATTGAAAATAACTTATAATATATAGTAATATGCAGTGTATCATTGAAAATACATTATAATGTAATGTAATATGCAGTGTATCATTGAAAATATCTTATAATATAATGTAATATGCAGTGTATCATTGAAAATATCTTCTAATGTAACGCAATATGCAGAGTATCATTCAAAATACCTCATAATATAACGTAATATGCAGAGTATCATTGAAAATACCTTATAATATAACGTGATATGCAGAATATCATTGAAAATACCTTATAATATAACGTAATATGCAGTGTATCATTGAAAATACCTTATAATATAACGTAATATGCAGTGTATCATTGAAAATACCTTATAATATAACGTAATATGCAGTGTATCATTGAAAATACCTTATAATGTAACGTAATATGCAGTGTATCATTGAAAATACATTATAATGTAATGTAATATGCAGTCTATCATTGAAAATACCTTATAATGTAACGTAATATGCAGTATATCATTGAAAATACCTTATAATATAACGCAATATGCAGAGTATCATTCAAAATACCTTATAATATAACGTAATATGCAGAGTATCATTGAAAATACCTTATAATATAACGTGATATGCAGAATATCATTGAAAATACCATATAATGTAACGTAATATGCAGTCAATCATTGAAAATACGTGATAATATAACGTAATATGCAGTCTATCATTGAAAATGCCTTATAATATAACGTAATATGCAGTATATCATTGAAAATACCTTATAATATAATGTAATATTTGCAGTCTATCATTGAAAATACCTTATAATATAACGTAATATGCAGTGTATCATTGAAAATACCTTATAATGTAACGTAATATGCTGTATATCATTGAAAATACGTTATAATATAACGTAATATGCAGTGTATCATTGAAAATACCTTATAATATAACGTAATATGCAGTATATCATTGAAAATACCTTATAATATAACGTAATATGCAGTGTATCATTGAAAATACCTTATAATATAACGTAATATGCAGTATATCATTGACAATACCTTATAATGAAACGTAATAAGCTGTGTATCATTGAAAATATCTTGTAATGTTACGTAATATGCAGAGTATCATTGAAAATGCCTTATAATATAACGTAATATGCAGTCTATCATTGAAAATACCATATAGTATAACGTAATATGCAGTGTATCATTGAAAATACCTTATAATATAACGTAATGTGCAGTATATCATTGAAAATACCTTATAATATAACGTATTATGCAGTGTATCATTGAAAATGCCTTATAATATAACGTAATAACGAGTGTATCATTGAAAATACCTTATAATGTAACGTAATATGCAGTGTATCATTGAAAATACATTATAATGTAATGTAATATGCGGTCTATCATTGAAAATATCTTATAATATAACGTATTATGCAGTGAATCATTGAAAATAGCTTATAATATAACATTATATGCAGTGTATTATTCAAAATTCCTTATAATATAACGTGATATGCAGTCTATCATTGAAAATACCATATAGTATAACGTAATATGCAGTGTATCATTGAAAATACCTTATAATATAATGTAATATTTGCAGTCTATCATTGAAAATACCTTATAATATAACGTAATATGCAGTGTACCATTGAAAATACCTTATAATGTAACGTAATATGCAGTATATCATTGAAAATACCTTATAATATAACGTAATATGCAGTCTATCATTGAAAATATCTTGTAATGTAACGTAATATGCAGAGTATCATTGAAAATGCCTTATAATATAACGTAATATGCAGTCTATCATTGAAAATACCATATAGTATAACGTAATATGCAGTGTATCATTGAAAATACCTTATAATATAATGTAATATTTGCAGTCTATCATTGAAAATACCTTATAATATAACGTAATATGCAGTATATCATTGAAAATACCTTATAATATAACGTATTATGCAGTGTATCATTGAAAATGCTTTATAATATATAGTAATATGCAGTCTATCATTAAAAATACGTGATAATATAACGTAATATGCAGTGAATCATTGAAAATAGCATATAATATAACGTGATATGCAGTCTATCATTGAAAATATCTTATAATATATAGTAATATGCAGTGTATCATTGAAAATACATTATAATGTAATGTAATATGCAGTGTATCATTGAAAATATCTTACAATATAATGTAATATGCAGTGTATCATTGAAAATACATTATAATGTAATGTAATATGCAGTCTATCATTGAAAATACCTTATAATATAACGTAATATGCAGTCTATCATTGAAAATATCTTGTAATGTAACGTAATATGCAGAGTATCATTGAAAATGCCTTATAATATAACGTAATATGCAGTATATCATTGAAAATACCTTATAATATAACGTAATATGCAGTGTATCATTGAAAATACCTTATAATATAACGTAATATGCAGTGTATCATTGAAAATACATTATAATGTAATGTAATATGCAGTCTATCATTGAAAATGCCTGATAATATATAGTAATATGCAGTCTATCATTAAAAATACGTGATAATATAACGTGATATGCAGTGAATCATTGAAAATAGCTTATAATATAACGTGATATGCAGTGTATCATTGAAAATATCTTCTAATGTAACGCAATATGCAGAGTATCATTCAAAATACCTTATAATATAACGTAATATGCAGAGTATCATT
This sequence comes from Lasioglossum lativentre, assembly GCA_916610255.1. Lineage (NCBI taxonomy): Eukaryota > Metazoa > Arthropoda > Insecta > Hymenoptera > Halictidae > Lasioglossum > Lasioglossum lativentre. Next base: position 14,998 of record CAKAJI010000922.1, on the reverse strand, counting down.
GAAAATACCTTATAATATAACGTGATATGCAGAATATCATTGAAAATACCTTATAATATAACGTAATATGCAGTGTATCATTGAAAATACCTTATAAAGTAATGTAATATGCAGTGTATCATTGAAAATACCTTATAATGTAACGCAATATGCAGAGTATCATTCAAAATACCCTATAATATAACGTAATATGCAGAGTATCATTGAAAATAGCTTATAATATAACGTGATATGCAGTCTATCATTGAAAATACCTTATAATATAACGTAATATGCAGTGTATCATTGAAAATACCTTATAATATAACGTAATATGCAGTGTATCATTGAAAATACCCTATAATATAACGTAATATGCAGTGTATCATTGAAAATACCTTATAATGTAACGTAATATGCAGTGTATCATTGAAAATACATTATAATGTAATGTAATATGCAGTCTATCATTGAAAATACCTTATAATATAACGTAATATGCAGTGTATCATTGAAAATACCTTATAATATAACGTAATATGCAGTGTATCATTGAAAATACCTTATAATGTAACGTAATATGCAGTGTATCATTGAAAATACATTATAATGTAATGTAATATGCAGTCTATCATTGAAAATATCTTATAATAAAACGTAATATGCAGTGAATCATTGAAAACAGCTTATAATATAACGTGATATGCAGTCTATCATTGAAAATACCTTATAATATAACGTAATATGCAGTGTATCATTGAAAATACCTTATAATATAACGTAATATGCAGTGTATCATTGAAAATACCTTATAATGTAACGTAATATGCAGTGTATCATTGAAAATACATTATAATGTAATGTAATATGCAGTCTATCATTGAAAATACCTTATAATATAACGTAATATGCAGTGTATCATTGAAAATACCTTATAATATAACGTAATATGCAGTGTATCATTGAAAATACCTTATAATGTAACGTAATATGCAGTGTATCATTGAAAATACATTATAATGTAATGTAAATATGCAGTCTATCATTGAAAATATCTTATAATATAACGTAATATGCAGTGAATCATTGAAAATAGCTTATAATATAACGTGATATGCAGTCTATCATTGAAAATACCTTATAATATAACGTAATATGCAGTGTATCATTGAAAATACCTTATAATATAACGTAATATGCAGTGTATCATTGAAAATACCTTATAATATAACGTAATATGCAGTGTATCATTGAAAATACCTTATAATGTAACGTAATATGCAGTGTATCATTGAAAATACATTATAATGTAATGTAATATGCAGTCTATCATTGAAAATATCTTATAATATAACGTAATATGCAGTGAATCATTGAAAATAGCTTATAATATAACGTGATATGCAGTCTATCATTGAAAATACCTTATAATATAACGTAATATGCAGTCTATCATTGAAAATACCATATAGTATAACGTAATATGCAGTGTATCAATGAAAATACCTTATAATATAATGTAATATTTGCAGTCTATCATTGAAAATACCTTATAATATAACGTAATATGCAGTGTATCATTGAAAATACCTTATAATCTAACGTAATATGCAGTATATCATTGAAAATACCTTATAATATAACGTAATATGCAGTGTATCATTGAAAATACCTTATAATATAACGTAATATGCAGTGTATCATTGAAAATACCTTATAATATAACGTAATATGCAGTGTATCATTGAAAATACCTTATAATGTAACGTAATATGCAGTGTATCATTGAAAATACATTATAATGTAATGTAATATGCAGTCTATCATTGAAAATATCTTATAATATAACGTAATATTTAGTCTATCATTGAAAATACCTTAAACTATAACGTAATATGCAGTCTATCATTGAAAATACTTTATAAAGTAATGTAATATGCTGTGTATCATTGAAAATACTTTATAAAGTCATGTAATATGCTGTGTATCATTGAAAATACCTTATAATATATTGTAATATGCAGTGTATCATTGAAAATATCTTATAAAATAATGTAATATGCAGTGTATCATTGAAAATACCTTATAAAGTAATGTAATATGCAGTGTATCATTGAAAATACCTTATAATGTAACGTAATATGCAGTCGATCATTGTAAATACCTTACAATATAACGTAATATGCAGTGTATCATTGAAAATACCTTATAATATAACGTAATATGCAGTGTCTCATTACAAATACCTTATTATATAACGGAATATGCAGTGTATCATTGAAAATACCTTATAATGTCATGTAATATGCAGTGAATCATTGAAAATACCTTATAATATATTGTAATATGCAGTGTATCATTGAAAATATCTTATAAAATAATGTAATATGCAGTGTATCATTGAAAATACCTTATAAAATAATGTAATATGCAGTGTCTCATTTCAAATACCTTATTATATAACGGAATATGCAGCGTATCATTGAAAATACCTTATAATATAACGTAAGACGCAGTGTATCATTGAAAATACCTTATAAAGTAATGTAATATGCAGTGTATCATTGAAAATACCTTATAATGTAACGTAATATGCAGTGTATCATTGAAAATACCTTATAATGTAACGTAATATGCAGTCGATCATTGTAAATACCTTACAATATAACGTAATATGCAGTGTATCATTGAAAATACCTTATAATATAACGTAATATGCAGTGTATCATTGAAAATACCTTATAATATAACGCAATATGCAGTGTGTCATTGAAAATACCTTATAATGTAATGTAATATGCACTGTATCATTGGAAATACCTTATAATTCAACGTAATAAGCAGTGTATCATTGAAAATACCTTATAATATATCGTAGTTTATCATTGAAAATGCCTTATAATATAACGTAATATGCAGTCTATCATTGAAAATACCTTATAATATAACGAAATATGCAGTGTATCATTGAAAATACCTTATAATATAATGTAATATGCAGTGTATCATTCAAAATACCTTATAAAAGAATGTAATATGCAGTGTCTCATTACATATACCTTATTATATATCGGAATATGCAGTGAATCATTGAAAATACCTTATAATGTAATGTAATATGCAGTGAATCATTGAAAATACCTTATAATATATTGTAATATGCAGTGTATCATTGAAAATATCTTATAAAATAATGTAATATGCAGTGTATCATTGAAAATACCTTATAATATAATGTAATATGCAGTGTATCATTGAAAATACCTTATAATATAAGGTAATATGCAATGAATCATTGAAAATACCTTATAATACAACGTAATATGCAGTGTTACATTGAAAATACCTTATATTCTGTTGTAATATGTAGTGTATCATTGTAAATACCTTATAATATAACGTAATATGCAGTGAATCATTGAAAATACATTATAATATATTGTAATATGCAGTGTATCATTGAAAATACCTTATAATATAACGTAATATGCAGTCTATCATTGAAAATATCTTGTAATGTAACGTAATATGCAGAGTATCATTGAAAATGCCTTATAATATAACGTAATATGCAGTCTATCATTGAAAATACCATGTAGTATAACGTAATATGCAGTGTATCAATGAAAATACCTTATAATATAATGTAATATTTGCAGTCTATCATTGAAAATACCTTATAATATAACGTAATATGCAGTGTATCATTGAAAATACCTTATAATCTAACGTAATATGCAGTATATCATTGAAAATACCTTATAATATAACGTAATATGCAGTGTATCATTGAAAATACCTTATAATATAACGTAATATGCAGTGTATCATTGAAAATACCTTATAATATAACGTAATATGCAGTGTATCATTGAAACTACCTTATAATGTAACGTAATATGCAGTGTATCATTGAAAATACATTATAATGTAATGTAATATGCAGTCTATCATTGAAAATATCTTATAATATAACGTAATATGCAGTGAATCATTCAAAATAGCTTATAATATAACGTGATATGCAGTCTATCATTGAAAATACCTTATAATATAACGTAATATGCAGTGTATCATTGAAAATACCTTATAATATAACGTAATATGCAGTGTATCATTGAAAATACCTTATAATATAACGTAATATGCAGTGTATCATTGAAAATACCTTATAATATAACGTAATATGCAGTGTATCATTGAAAATACCTTATAATGTAACGTAATATGCAGTGTATCATTGAAAATACATTATAATGTAATGTAAATATGCAGTCTATCATTGAAAATATCTTATAATATAACGTAACATGCAGTGAATCATTGAAAATAGCTTATAATATAACGTGATATGCAGTCTATCATTGAAAATACCTTATAATATAACGTAATATGCTGTGTATCATTGAAAATACCTTATAATATAATGTAATATTTGCAGTCTATCATTGAAAATACCTTATAATATAACGTAATATGCAGTGTATCATTGAAAATACCTTATAATCTAACGTAATATGCAGTATATCATTGAAAATACCTTATAATATAACGTAATATGCAGTGTATCATTGAAAATACCTTATAATATAACGTAATATGCAGTATATCATTGAAAATACCTTATAATATAACGTATTATGCAGTGTATCATTGAAAATGCCTGATAATATATAGTAATATGCAGTCTATCATTAAAAATACGTGATAATATAACGTGATATGCAGTGAATCATTGAAAATAGCTTATAATATAACGTGATATGCAGTGTATCATTGAAAATATCTTCTAATGTAACGCAATATGCAGAGTATCATTCAAAATACCTTATAATATAACGTAATATGCAGAGTATCATTGAAAATACCTTATAATATAACGTGATATGCAGAATATCATTGAAAATACCTTATAATATAACGTAATATGCAGTGTATCATTGAAAATACCTTATAATATAACGTAATATGCAGTGTATCATTGAAAATACCTTATAATATAACGTAATATGCAGTGTATCATTGAAAATACCTTATAATGTAACGTAATATGCAGTGTATCATTGAAAATACATTATAATGTAATGTAATATGCAGTCTATCATTGAAAATATCTTATAATATAACGTAATATGCAGTGAATCATTGAAAATAGCTTATAATATAACGTGATATGCAGTCTATCATTGAAAATACCTTATAATATAACGTAATATGCAGTGTATCATTGAAAATACCTTATAATATAACGTAATATGCAGTGTATCATTGAAAATACCCTATAATATAACGTAATATGCAGTGTATCATTGAAAATACCTTATAATGTAACGTAATATGCAGTGTATCATTGAAAATACATTATAATGTAATGTAATATGCAGTCTATCATTGAAAATACCTTATAATATAACGTAATATGCAGTGTATCATTGAAAATACCTTATAAAGTAATGTAATATGCAGTGTATCATTGAAAATACCTTATAATGTAACGTAATATGCAGTGTATCATTGAAAATACCTTATAATGTAACGTAATATGCAGTCGATCATTGTAAATACCTTACAATATAACGTAATATGCAGTGTATCATTGAAAATACCTTATAATATAACGTAATATGCAGTGTATCATTGAAAATACATTATAATGTAATGTAAATATGCAGTGTTATTATATGCAAAAATACATTATAATGTAATGTAATATGCAGTCTATCATTGAAAATACCTTATAATATAACGTAATATGCAGTGTATCATTGAAAATACCTTATAATATAACGTAATATGCAGTGTATCATTGAAAATACCTTATAATGTAACGTAATATGCAGTGTATCATTGAAAATACATTATAATGTAATGTAAATATGCAGTGTATCATTGAAAATATCTTATAATATAACGTAATATGCAGTGAATCATTGAAAATACATTATAATGTAATGTAATATGCAGTGTGTCATTGAAAATACCTTATAATGTAATGTAATATGCACTGTATCATTGGAAATACCTTATAATTCAACGTAATAAGCAGTGTATCATTGAAAATACCTTATAATATATCGTAGTTTATCATTGAAAATGCCTTATAATATAACGTAATATGCAGTCTATCATTGAAAATACCTTATAATGTAATGTAATATGCAGTGAATCATTGAAAATACCTTATAATATATTGTAATATGCAGTGTATCATTGAAAATATCTTATAAAATAATGTAATATGCAGTGTATCATTGAAAATACCTTATAATATAATGTAATATGCAGTGTATCATTGAAAATACCTTATAATATAAGGTAATATGCAATGAATCATTGAAAATACCTTATAATACAACGTAATATGCAGTGTTACATTGAAAATACCTTATATTCTGTTGTAATATGTAGTGTATCATTGTAAATACCTTATAATATAACGTAATATGCAGTGAATCATTGAAAATACCTTATAATATATTGTAATATGCAGTGTATCATTGAAAATACCTTATAATATAACGTAATATGCAGTGTATCATTGAAAATACCTTATAATATAACGTAATATGCAGTGTATCATTGAAAATACCTTATAATGTAACGTAATATGCAGTGTATCATTGAAAATACATTATAATGTAATGTAAATATGCAGTCTATCATTGAAAATATCTTATAATATAACGTAACATGCAGTGAATCATTGAAAATAGCTTATAATATAACGTGATATGCAGTCTATCATTGAAAATACCTTATAATATAACGTAATATGCAGTGTATCATTGAAAATACCTTATAATATAATGTAATATTTGCAGTCTATCATTGAAAATACCTTATAATATAACGTAATATGCAGTGTATCATTGAAAATACCTTATAATCTAACGTAATATGCAGTATATCATTGAAAATACCTTATAATATGACGTAATATGCAGTGTATCATTGAAAATACCTTATAATATAACGTAATATGCAGTATATCATTGAAAATACCTTATAATATAACGTATTATGCAGTGTATCATTGAAAATGCCTGATAATATATAGTAATATGCAGTCTATCATTAAAAATACGTGATAATATAACGTGATATGCAGTGAATCATTGAAAATAGCTTATAATATAACGTGATATGCAGTGTATCATTGAAAATATCTTCTAATGTAACGCAATATGCAGAGTATCATTCAAAATACCTTATAATATAACGTAATATGCAGAGTATCATTGAAAATACCTTATAATATAACGTGATATGCAGAATATCATTGAAAATACCTTATAATATAACGTAATATGCAGTGTATCATTGAAAATACCTTATAATATAACGTAATATGCAGTGTATCATTGAAAATACCTTATAATATAACGTAATATGCAGTGTATCATTGAAAATACCTTATAATGTAACGTAATATGCAGTGTATCATTGAAAATACATTATAATGTAATGTAATATGCAGTCTATCATTGAAAATATCTTATAATATAACGTAATATGCAGTGAATCATTGAAAATAGCTTATAATATAACGTGATATGCAGTCTATCATTGAAAATACCTTATAATATAACGTAATATGCAGTGTATCATTGAAAATACCTTATAATGTAACGTAATATGCAGTGTATCATTGAAAATACATTATAATGTAATGTAATATGCAGTCTATCATTGAAAATACCTTATAATATATCGTAGTTTATCATTGATAATGCCTTATAATATAATGTAATATGCAGTCTATCATTGAAAATACCTTATAATATAACGTAATATGCAGTGTATCATTGAAAATACCTTATAATATAACGTAATATGCAGTGTATCATTGAAAATACATTATAATGTAATGTAATATGCAGTCTATCATTGAATATATCTTATAATGTAACGTAATATGCAGTGTATCATTGAAAATACATTATAATGTAATGTAATATGCAGTCTATCATTGAAAATACCTTATAATATAACGTAATATGCAGTGTATCATTGAAAATACCTTATAATATAACGTAATATGCAGTGTATCATTGAAAATACCTTATAATGTAACGCAATATGCAGAGTATCATTCAAAATACCTTATAATATAACGTAATATGCAGAGTATCATTGAAAATAGCTTATAATATAACGTGATATGCAGTCTATAATTGAAAATACCTTATAATATAACGTAATATGCAGTGTATCATTGAAAATACCTTATAATATAACGTAATATGCAGTGTATCATTGAAAATACCCTATAATATAACGTAATATGCAGTGTATCATTGAAAATACCTTATAATGTAACGTAATATGCAGTGTATCATTGAAAATACATTATAATGTAATGTAATATGCAGTCTATCATTGAAAATACCTTATAATATAACGTAATATGCAGTGTATCATTGAAAATACCTTATAATATAACGTAATATGCAGTGTATCATTGAAAATACCTTATAATATAACGTAATATGCAGTGAATCATTGAAAATACATTATAATGTAATGTAATATGCAGTCTATCATTGAAAATATCTTATAATATAACGTAATATGCAGTGAATCATTGAAAATAGCTTATAATATAACGTGATATGCAGTCTATCATTGAAAATACCTTATAATATAACGTAATATGCAGTCTATCATTGAAAATACCATATAGTATAACGTAATATGCAGTGTATCAATGAAAATACCTTCTAATATAATGTAATATTTGCAGTCTATCATTGAAAATACCTTATAATATAACGTAATATGCAGTGTATCATTGAAAATACCTTATAATCTAACGTAATATGCAGTATATCATTGAAAATACCTTATAATATAACGTAATATGCAGTGTATCATTGAAAATACCTTATAATATAACGTAATATGCAGTGTATCATTGAAAATACCTTATAATATAACGTAATATGCAGTGTATCATTGAAAATACCTTATAATGTAACGTTATATGCAGTGTATCATTGAAAATACCTTATAATATAACGTAATATGCAGTGTATCATTGAAAATACCTTATAATGTAACGTAATATGCAGTGTATCATTGAAAATACATTATAATGTAATGTAATATGCAGTCTATCATTGAAAATACCTTATAATATAACGTAATATGCAGTGTATCATTGAAAATACCTTATAATATAACGTAATATGCAGTGTATCATTGAAAATACCTTATAATGTAACGTAATATGCAGTGTATCATTGAAAATACCTTATAATATAACGTAATATGCAGTGTATCATTGAAAATACCTTATAATATAACGTAATATGCAGTGAATCATTGAAAATACATTATAATGTAATGTAATATGCAGTCTATCATTGAAAATATCTTATAATATAACGTAATATGCAGTGAATCATTGAAAATAGCTTATAATATAACGTGATATGCAGTCTATCATTGAAAATACCTTATAATATAACGTAATATGCAGTGTATCATTGAAAATACCTTATAATATAACGTAATATGCAGTGTATCATTGAAAATACCTTATAATGTAACGTTATATGCAGTGTATCATTGAAAATACATTATAATGTAATGTAATATGCAGTCTATCATTGAAAATATCTTATAATATAACGTAATATGCAGTGAATCATTGAAAATAGCTTATAATATAACGTGATATGCAGTCTATCATTGAAAATACCTTATAATATAACGTAATATGCAGTGTATCATTGAAAATACCTTATAATATAACGTAATATGCAGTGTATCATTGAAAATACCTTATAATATAACGTAATATGCAGTCTATCATTGAAAATACCTTAAAATATAACGTAATATGCAGTGTATCATTGAAAATACCTTATAATATAATGTAATATGCAGTGTATCATTGAAAATACCTTATAATATAACGTAATATTTAGTCTATCATTGAAAATACCTTAAACTATAACGTAATATGCAGTCTATCATTGAAAATACTTTATAAAGTAATGTAATATGCTGTGTATCATTGAAAATACTTTATAAAGTCATGTAATATGCTGTGTATCATTGAAAATACCTTATAATATATTGTAATATGCAGTGTATCATTGAAAATATCTTATAAAATAATGTAATATGCAGTGTATCATTGAAAATACCTTATAAAGTAATGTAATATGCAGTGTATCATTGAAAATACCTTATAATGTAACGTAATATGCAGTCGATCATTGTAAATACCTTACAATATAACGTAATTGCAATGTATCATTGAAAATACCTTATAATATAACGTAATATGCAGTGTCTCATTACAAATACCTTATTATATAACGGAATATGCAGTGTATCATTGAAAATACCTTATAATGTCATGTAATATGCAGTGAATCATTGAAAATACCTTATAATATATTGTAATATGCAGTGTATCATTGAAAATATCTTATAAAATAATGTAATATGCAGTGTATCATTGAAAATACCTTATAATGTAACGTAATATGCAGTCGATCATTGTAAATACCTTACAATATAACGTAATATGCAGTGTATCATTGAAAATACCTTATAATATAACGTAATATGCAGTGTATCATTGAAAATACCTTATAATATAACGCAATATGCAGTGTGTCATTGAAAATACCTTATAATGTAATGTAATATGCACTGTATCATTGGAAATACCTTATAATTCAACGTAATAAGCAGTGTATCATTGAAAATACCTTATAATATATCGTAGTTTATCATTGAAAATGCCTTATAATATAACGTAATATGCAGTCTATCATTGAAAATACCTTATAATATAACGAAATATGCAGTGTATCATTGAAAATACCTTATAATATAATGTAATATGCAGTGTATCATTCAAAATACCTTATAAAAGAATGTAATATGCAGTGTCTCATTACATATACCTTATTATATAACGGAATATGCAGTGAATCATTGAAAATACCTTATAATGTAATGTAATATGCAGTGAATCATTGAAAATACCTTATAATATATTGTAATATGCAGTGTATCATTGAAAATATCTTATAAAATAATGTAATATGCAGTGTATCATTGAAAATACCTTATAATATAATGTAATATGCAGTGTATCATTGAAAATACCTTATAATATAAGGTAATATGCAATGAATCATTGAAAATACCTTATAATACAACGTAATATGCAGTGTTACATTGAAAATACCTTATAATCTGTTGTAATATGTAGTGTATCATTGTAAATACCTTATAATATAACGTAATATGCAGTGAATCATTGAAAATACCTTATAATATATTGTAATATGCAGTGTATCATTGAAAATACCTTATAATATAATGTAATATGCAGTGTATCATTGAAAATATCTTATAAAATAATGTAATATGCCGTGTATCATTGAAAATACCCTATAATATAACGTAATATGCAGTGTATCATTGAAAATACCTTATAATGTAACGTAATATGCAGTGTATCATTGAAAATACATTATAATGTAATGTAATATGCAGTCTATCATTGAAAATACCTTAAACTATAACGTAATATGCAGTCTATCATTGAAAATACTTTATAAAGTAATGTAATATGCTGTGTATCATTGAAAATACCTTATAATATATTGTAATATGCAGTGAATCATTGAAAATATCTTATAAAATAATGTAATATGCAGTGTATCATTGAAAATACCTTATAAAATAATGTAATATGCAGTGTCTCATTTCAAATACCTTATTATATAACGGAATATGCAGCGTATCATTGAAAATACCTTAAAATATAACGTAATATGCAGTGAATCATAGAAAATACCTTATAATATAACGTAATATGCAGTGTATCATTGAAAATACCTTCTAAAATAATGTAATATGCAGTGTCTCATTTCAAATACCTTATTATATAACGGAATATGCAGCGTATCATTGAAAATACCTTATAATATAACGTAATATGCAGTCGATCATTGTAAATACCTTACAGTATAACGTAATATACAGTGTATCTTTGAAAATACCTTTTAATATAACGTAATATTTAGTCTATCATTGAAAATACCTTAAACTATAACGTAATATGCAGTCTATCATTGAAAATACTTTATAAAGTAATGTAATATGCTGTGTATCATTGAAAATACCTTATAATATATTGTAATATGCAGTGTATCATTGAAAATATCTTATAAAATAATGTAATATGCAGTGTATCATTGAAAATACCTTATAAAATAATGTAATATGCAGTGTATCATTGAAAATACCTTATAATATAACGTAATATGCAGTGTATCATTGAAAATACCTTATAATATAATGTCATATGCAGTGTATCATTGAAAATACCTTATAATATAACGTAATATGCAGTCTATCATTGAAAATACCTTAAACTATAACGTAATATGCAGTCTATCATTGAAAATACTTTATAAAGTAATGTAATATGCTGTGTATCATTGAAAATACCTTATAATATATTGTAATATGCAGTGTATCATTGAAAATATCTTATAAAATAATGTAATATGCAGTGTATCATTGAAAATACCTTATAAAATAATGTAATATGCAGTGTATCATTGAAAATACCTTATAATATAACGTAATATGCAGTGTATCATTGAAAATACCTTATAATATAACGTAATATGCAGTGTATCATTGAAAATACCTTATAATATAACGTAATATGCAGTCTATCATTGAAAATACCTTAAACTATAACGTAATATGCAGTCTATCATTGAAAATACTTTATAAAGTAATGTAATATGCTGTGTATCATTGATAATACCTTATAATATATTGTAATATGCAGTGTCTCATTTCAAATACCTTATTATATAACGGAATATGCAGCGTATCATTGAAAATACCTTAAAATATAACGTAATATGCAGTGTATCATTGAAAATACCTTCTAAAATAATGTAATATGCAGTGTCTCATTTCAAATACCTTATTATATAACGGAATATGCAGCGTATCATTGAAAATACCTTATAATATAACGTAATATGCAGTCGATCATTGTAAATACCTTACAGTATAACGTAATATACAGTGTATCTTTGAAAATACCTTTTAATATAACGTAATATGCAGTCTATCATTGAAAATACCTTAAACTATAACGTAATATGCAGTCTATCATTGAAAATACTTTATAAAGTAATGTAATATGCTGTGTATCGTTGAAAATACCTTATAATATATTGTAATATGCAGTGTATCATTGAAAATACCTTATAATGTAATGTAATATGCACTGTATCATTGGAAATACCTTATAATTCAACTTAATAAGTAGTGTATCATTGAAAATACCTTATAATATATCGTAGTTTATCATTGAAAATGCCTTATAATATAACGTAATATGCAGTCTATCATTGAAAATACCTTATAATATAACGTAATATGCAGTGTATCATTGAAAATACCTTATAATATAATGTAATATGCAGTGTATCATTCAAAATACCTTATAAAAGAATGTAATATGCAGTGTCTCATTACATATACCTTATTATATAACGGAATATGCAGTGAATCATTGAAAATACCTTATAATTTAATGTAATATGCAGTGAATCATTGAAAATACCTTATAATATATTGTAATATGCAGTGTATCATTGAAAATACCTTATAATATAATGTAATATGCAGTGTATCATTCAAAATACCTTATAAAAGAATGTAATATGCAGTGTATCATTGAAAATACCTTATAATATAACGTAATATGCAGTCGATCATTGTAAATACCTTACAATATAACGTAATATGCAGTGTATCATTGAAAATACCTTATAATATAACGTAATATGCAGTGTATCATTGAAAATACCTTATAATATATTGTAATATGCAGTGAATCATTGAAAATATCTTATAAAATAATGTAATATGCAGTGTATCATTGAAAATACCTTATAAAATAATGTAATATGCAGTGTCTCATTTCAAATACCTTATTATATAACGGAATATGCAGCGTATCATTGAAAATACCTTAAAATATAACGTAATATGCAGTGAATCATAGAAAATACCTTATAATATAACGTAATATGCAGTGTATCATTGAAAATACCTTCTAAAATAATGTAATATGCAGTGTCTCATTTCAAATACCTTATTATATAACGGAATATGCAGCGTATCATTGAAAATACCTTATAATATAACGTAATATGCAGTCGATCATTGTAAATACCTTACAGTATAACGTAATATACAGTGTATCTTTGAAAATACCTTTTAATATAACGTAATATGCAGTCTATCATTGAAAATACCTTAAACTATAACGTAATATGCAGTCTATCATTGAAAATACTTTATAAAGTAATGTAATATGCTGTGTATCGTTGAAAATACCTTATAATATATTGTAATATGCAGTGTATCATTGAAAATACCTTATAATGTAATGTAATATGCACTGTATCATTGGAAATACCTTATAATTCAACGTAATAAGCAGTGTATCATTGAAAATACCTTATAATATATCGTAGTTTATCATTGAAAATGCCTTATAATATAACGTAATATGCAGTCTATCATTGAAAATACCTTATAATATAACGTAATATGCAGTGTATCATTGAAAATACCTTATAATATAATGTAATATGCTGTGTATCATTCAAAATACCTTATAAAAGAATGTAATATGCAGTGTCTCATTACATATACCTTATTATATAACGGAATATGCAGTGAATCATTGAAAATACCTTATAATTTAATGTAATATGCAGTGAATCATTGAAAATACCTTATAATATATTGTAATATGCAGTGTATCATTGAAAATACCTTATAATATAATGTAATATGCAGTGTATCATTCAAAATACCTTATAAAAGAATGTAATATGCAGTGTATCATTGAAAATACCTTATAATATAACGTAATATGCAGTCGATCATTGTAAATACCTTACAATATAACGTAATATGCAGTGTATCATTGAAAATACCTTATAAT